>CM075754.1:2849152-3051652 GCA_037974335.1 Prionace glauca | reverse complement strand
TGATGTTTTTCTCTTTTAATCCATGGGTGCTTCAGTCCTCCTTGTTGTCCAACAAGGAGCATACACGCGGTGGGTCGTACGAGGGCTGCTCTTGGATGTTTCATAGAACATAGAACATAAAACACTACAGCACAAACAGGCCCTTCGGCCCACGAGTTGCGCCGATCACATCAACACCTATATAATTTAATGTTGGCAAGTGTGAGGTGGTCCACTTTGGTAGGAAGAATGGTAGGAAGGACTATTACTTACGTGGCGAAAAACTGCAGCAGGCGACGGTGCAGAGGGACCTCGGGGTCCTTGTGCATGAATCGCAAAAACCCAGCTTGCAGGTGCAGCAGGTGGTCAGGAAGGCGAATGGGATGCTGGCCTTCATAGCAAGGGGGATTGAATATAAAAGTAGGGAGGTCTTGCTGCAGCTGTATAGGGCATTGGTGAGGCCGCAGCTGGAGTACTGTGTGCAGTTTTGGGCGCCGCACCTGTGCAAAGATATTTTGGCCTTGGAGGGAGTGCAGAGGAGGTTTACTAGGCTGATACTGGAGTTGAGGGGGTTGAACTATGAGGAGAGGCTGAATAAACTAGGCTTGTACTCGTTGGAGTTTAGAAGAATGAGGGGAGATCTCATTGAGACGTATAAGATGATGAATGGGATGGATAGGATAGAGGTGGAGAGACTCTTCCCGCTCAAAAAAGACAGTAGGACTAGGGGGCACAGCCTCAAGATAAAGGGGGGGAAGTTTAGAACGGAGTTGAGGAGGAACTTCTTCACTCAAAGGGTGGTGAATCTCTGGAATTCTCTACCCGTTGAAGTGGTGGAGGCTGCCTCGCTAAATATTTTCAAGAAGCGGGTTGATGGGTTTTTGATAAGAGAGGGGATTAAGGATTATGGGGAGAGGGCCGGAAAGTGGAACTGAGCCACGACAGATCAGCCATGATCTTATTGAATGGCGGGGCAGGCTCGAAGGGCCAGATGGCTTACTCCTGCTCCTATTTCTTATGTTCTTATTACCCCCAATCCCATAAAACCCCATATACTCATCCAGAAGTCTTTTAAAAGACCCCAGTGAGTTCGCCTCCACCACCACTGACGGCAGCCGATTCCACTCACTCACCACCCTCTGAGTGAAAAACTTATCCCTAACATCACTTCTGTACTTTCCTCCCCGCACCTTAAATCTGTGTCCTCTCGTAGTGACCATTTCAACCCGGGGAAATAGCCTCTGAGAATCCACCCTATCCATTCCTCTCAACATTTTGTAAACTTCTATCAGGTCGCCTCTCAACCTTCGTCTCTCCAGGGAAACAAGACCCAGCTCCCTCAACCTAACTTCATCAGGCATGCCTCCCAGTCCAGGCAACATCCTTGTAAATCTCCTCTGTACCCTTTCAATAGCTTCTATGTCTTTCCTATAGTGAGGCGACCAGAACTGCGCACAGTACTCCAAATGAGGCCTGACAAAGGTCTTATAAAGTTGCAGCATTACCTCCTGACTCCTAAACTCAATCCCTCGATTTATGAAGGCCAGTACACCATACGCCTTCTTGACCACCTCTTCCACCTGCGAGGCCGATTTAAGAGTCCTGTGGACCCGGACCCCAAGATCCTTCTGCTCTTCAACACTACTAAGACTCCTGCCCTTGATAGTGTACTCGTTCATCCTGTTGGTTCTGCCAAAATGGACGACTACACATTTATCCGCATTGAAGTCCATCTGCCACTTCTCCGCCCAGTCCTGCATCCTATTTATGTCCTGCTGCAACTTTTGACATCCTTCCAGACCATCCACAACACCACAGATCTTCGTGTCATCAGCGAACTTACTTACCCATCCCTCCACTTCCTCATCCAGGTCATTTATGAAAATGACAAACAGCAAGGGTCCTAGAACAGATCCCTGGGGCACTCCACTGGTGAATGACCTCTATTCAGAAAAAGACCCATCCACAACAACTCTCTGCCTTCTGTTGGCAAGCCAGTTCTGGATCCACAAGGCCAAAGGCCCTTGGATCCCATGCCCTCTCACCTTCTCAAGAAGTCTTGCATGGGGGACCTTATCAAACGCCTTGCTGAAGTCCATGTACACCACGTCCACGGCACTTCCTTCGTCAATGTGTTCAGTCACTTTATCGAAGAACTCAACTAGGCTTGTAAGGCACGACCTGCTCTTGACAAATCCATGCTGACTATTCCTGATCATGTCAAACCTCTCCAAATGCTCGTAAATCTTGTCCCTCAGAAGCCTCTCCATCAGCTTACCAACCACTGAGGTCAGACTCACCGGGCGGTAATTTCCCGGGCTATCTCTGTTCCCTTTCTTGAAAATAGGGACCACATCCGCAATCCTCCAATTTCCGAAGTTTCGAGAGTAGCCTAGTGCTTCACGTCGTTAGTGTATGCTTAAACTGGACCAACTGATGGGCAACACGACAGCTCAGTGACTATCACTGTTTGCAGTGCAGATACATGGATTTGGGCCAGTGTCTGTGGGAGTTTGAGCATTCTCCCCGTGCTTGCGTGGGTTTTCTCCGGGTGCTCCGGTTTCCTCCCACACCCCAAAGATGTGCTGTTAGGCTGACTGGTTTAACAAATTGTCCCTAAATTAGTCTCCCCTCAATCTGGTTTCCAATGTGGAGTGCCATAAGTGTAGACAAGGGTCGTGGGTGGAAGAGGGGACTCACAATGTTGAAATGGCGGCGTGCACTCATTGGGCTGAAGGGCCTGTTTCCCGTGCTGT
This sequence comes from Prionace glauca, assembly GCA_037974335.1. Classification (NCBI taxonomy): domain Eukaryota; kingdom Metazoa; phylum Chordata; class Chondrichthyes; order Carcharhiniformes; family Carcharhinidae; genus Prionace; species Prionace glauca. The sequence goes on along the minus strand of CM075754.1, from coordinate 3,048,917 downwards.
GTTGTTCTTTGTTGTTGTTCTCATCAAGAATTTCCATTACACCAGCACTCTTAAATTCCCTGTCGTATGCCTGACTACTTTACGGTAATGAAGAGGGTTTCTAATTGAGCCATCTTCCTTCACGACAAATTTGCACTTTAGAAGCCTTTAAAATGTTAATCAGAGGCCAGTGGACCCTTAACGCCAACCAGTAACTCGAGGAAGTTAAGATGCATCCAGAAGTGGCATTTTGTACGCAGAGAGTGGTTCTGATATTGAATTCACTCTGTCTGAAGGGCTGGTAGAAGCAGATTACAAGGGGCGGCACGGTGGCACAGTGATTAGCACTGCTGTCTCACCGCACCAGGGACCTGAGTTTGATTCCCGGTTTGGTGTCTATGCAGAGTCTGTACATTCTCCCCGTGTCTGCAAGGGTTTCTTCCAGGCGCTCTGGTTTCCTCCCACAGTCCAAAGGTTAGGTGCATTGGCCACACTAAATTCTCCCTGAATGTACCCGAACAGGCGCCGGAGTGTGGCGACTAGGGGATTTGCACAGTAACTTCATTGCAGCGTCAATGCAAGCCTAATAAATAAACACTAATAAATAAACTTTAAACTTTAACTTTCCATAGAAACTTGCGAAGGAAGTTGGAGAGAAAGGCTGTGGGGAAAGAGCAGGGCAGTGGGGCTAATTGTCCAACATACAAGTTTGGATCAGCAGTAGGCCAGTTGACTTCTCGAGCCTGTTTTGCCATTTCGTAAGATCATGCCTGATTTGAAAGTGGCCTCAACTTCATATTCCGCCTCCCTACCCCCCGATAACCTGTGTCAAGAATTGATCAACCTCTGCCGTAAAAATATTCAGTGACTGAATATATTCTCTGGGGAAGATCGTTCCAAAGATTTAGTATTCTCAGAGAGAAAACATTCCACAGAATCCCTACAGTGCAGAAGGAGGCCATTGGGCCCATCAGGCCTGCACCGCCAACAATCCCACCCAATCCCTATCGCCCCGCAACTCCACTCATTTACCCTACTAATCCCCTTTACACGAAGGGGCAATTTGTCATAGACAATCCGCCTAACCTGCACATCTTTTAACACATCTCCATGTTAAACGAGAGACCCCTTATTTGTAAACTGTAGTCCCTAGTCCCAAGTCTCTTCCACATCCTTTCAGTATCCATCCTGTCTAGTCCAAGTAGGTCCTTCTTCAATGAGATCATTCAAAAATCTATTACATGTATGACAGGCAGAATGGCCTCTTTCTGTTTGGTTGCATGTATTTGTTGGCCATTAACTATATCTCAGCTATTTGCCTCAAGTGGTAGTGAAGATTCTCAGAACTCTAAGCAGAAAGATTTCTCTGTATTTTTATTTCGTTGCTGGCTGGGCCAGCATTTGTTAGATATTTTATTATCATAGAATCCATCAGTGTAGAAAGAGGCCCTTTGGCCCATCAAGTCTGCACCAAGCATGATCCCACCCAGCCCTACCCCATATCCCTACATATTTATCCACTAATCCCTCTAATCTACACATCCTAGGACACTAAGGGGCAATTTTAGCATGGTCAATCAACCTAACCCGCACATCTTTAGAGTGTGGGAGGAAACCAGAGCACCCGGAGGAAACCCACGCAGACACAAGGAGAATGTGCAAACTCCACACAGACAGTGACCTAAGCCAGGAATCGAGCCCAGGACTCTGGAGCTGTGAAGCAACAGTGCTAACCACTGCGCTACTGTGCCTCCCAGTCTCAGTAGTCTCAGTAATGGTGATCATGAAAGCCACTGTCGATTGTTGGAAAAACCCATCTGGTTCACTAATGCTCCGTAGTGATTGCAGAGCCTCTGGCGATAATCTTTGCATCGTCGATGGAGATGGGAGAGGTTCCAGAGGATTAGAGGATTGTGGATGTGGTTCCTATTTTCAAGAAAGGGAACAGGAATAGCCTGGGAAATTACCGACCGGTGAGTCTAACCTCAGTGGTTGGTAAGTTGATGGAGAAGATACTGAGGGACAGGGTTTATGAACATTTAGAGAGGTTTAGTATGATCAGAAATAGTCAGCACGGCTTTGTCAAGGGCAGGTCGTGCCTTACGAGCCTAGTTGAGTACTTTGAAAATGTGACTGAACACATTGACGAAGGAAGAGTAGTGGATGTGGTTTACATGGACTTCAGCAAGGTGAGAAGGCGTGGTATCCAAGGGGCTGTTGCCTTGTGGATCCAGAACTGGCTTGTCTGCAGAAGGCAGAAAGTGGTTGTGGATGGGTCTTTTTCTGCATGGAGGTTGGTCACCAGTGGAGTGCCCCAGGGATCTGTTCTAGTGCTCTTGCTGTTTGTCATTTTCATAAATAACCTGGATGAGGAAGTGGAGGGATGGGTTAGTAAGTTCGCCGACAATACAAAGGTTGGTGGTGTTGTGGATGGTCAGGAGGGATGTCAGAAGTTGCAGCGTGTCATAGATAGGATGCAAGACTGGGCGGAGAAGTGGCAGATGGACTTCAATCCGGATAAATGTGCAATGGTCCATTTTGGCAGGACCAATGGGATGCAGGAGTACAATATCAAGGGTCTTAGCAGTGTTGAGGAGCAGAAGGACCTTGGGGTCCGGGTCCATAGGATTCTTAAATCGGCCTTGCAGGTGGAGGATGTGGTAAGAAGGTGTATGGAGTGCTAGACTTCGTTAATCGAGAGATTGAGTTTAGGAGGCAGGAGGTAATGCTGCAACTTTATAAGACCCTTGTCAGACCCCACTTGGAGTACTGTGCACAGTTCTGGTCGCCTCACTACAGGAAGGATGTGGAAGCTATTGAGAGGGTGCAGAGGAGAATTACAAGGATGTTGCTTGGATTGGGAGGCATGCCTTATGAAGATAGGTTGAGGGAGCTCGGTCTCTTCTCCCTGGAGAGACGAAGGATGAGAGGCGACCTGATAGAGGTTTATAAGATGTTGAGAGGAATAGATAGGGTGGATTCTCGGAGGCTATTTCCCAGGGCTGAAATGGTTGCTACAAGAGGACACAGGTTTAAGGTGCTGGGGAGCAAGTACAGAGGAAATGTCACTCATCACCTTTTTCACTCAGAGGGTGGTGAGTGAGTGGAATCGGCTGCCGTTGGTGGTGGTAGAGGTGAACTTGCTGGGGTCTTTTCAAAGACTTCTGGATGAGTATATGGAATTTAATGGGATTGAGGGTTATAGGTAAGCCTAGTAGGTCGGGATATGATCGGCACAACTTGTGGGCCGAAGGGCCTGTTTGTGCTGTTGTGTTCTATGTTCTATGTTTTGGCCTCGGCTGCTTTCTGTGCTAGTGAATTCCACTCTGGGTGAAGAAATTTCTCCTCATCCTGTGTGGAGTTTGCACATTCTCCTCGTGTCTACATGGGCTTTCTCCGGGTGCACTGGTTTCCTCCCACAGTCCAAAGATGTGCGGGTTGGGTTGATTGGTCATGTTAAAATTGCCCGTTAGTGTATTAAGATGCTTAGGTTAGAGGGATTAGCAGGTAAAATATATAGGGATATGGGGGTAGAGCCTGGGTGAGATTGAGGGCGGTGCAGACTTGATGGGCCAAAGAGCCTCCTTCTGCTCTGTAGGGTTCTATGATTCTGTCTCTGACCTAGACGATCTACGCTGTATCCTGAAGCTGTGACCCCCTCTGGACTCCCCCAACCCTCGGCAACATCCTTACTGCATCTACCTAAGATACAGGTTTGGCATGGTAGCACAGTGTTAGCACTGCTGCTTCACAGCTCCAGCGACCTGGGTTCAATTCCCTGCTCGGGTCGCTGTCTGTGTGGAGTTTGCACATTCTTCTTGTGTCTGCATGGGTTTCCTCTGGCTGCCCAGTACTGCGGTTCTGTCTCCTTTGCTGCCAAACTGGGAAACTGACCTCTCCTTGAAGGTGACTTCTTTTTTCTCACTATTATTCTGATTTCCTCTTTCAACATTCTTCTCCCCCCCCACCCCCATCTGCTCCACACACACACACAACAAACCCCACCCCACACACACACACAGAGCAAATCCCTCCCCCACACCACACACACGGTAACCCCCAAACCTCCCCCCACCACACACACACAGCAACCTCCCCTTCCTCCCCCCACTACATACACACACATACGGAGCAACCCCCAACCCCCTCACCCCACACAGACAACAACCTCCCCCCCACACACAGCAACCCCTCCCCTACTCCACACACACACACACACACACACACACACACAGTAACCCCCCCAACCTCCCCCCACCGCCCCCATACACACACGCATACACGCGCACACATACACACAAACACACACAGCAACCTCCCCTCCACCTCCCCCCCACACACACAAACACACACACATACATACAGAGCAACCCCCACCCCCACTCCACCCCAACATTCAGCAACCCTATCCCCACAAACACACACAGCAACCCCTCCACCGCACCCCCCTCCCCCATCCCCACACACATGCTCTAAATGCTGCATTTTGTGTTCATTTGCTTTCAGTCTCGGGGAGTTGGAATTAAACTCTTGACTTTCTGAGACTATGTGGATTAAAGCTGCCTCAGTTCAAAGGGGATCAAAGCTGATGTCTCCTGTCACAGGAAGCACCTTCCCAAGAAAGGTGCTGTGTAAATGCAAGGCATTTCTTTGTTCTAAGTTCCAGATGTGCCATCTGTCTGCCCCCCACACCCTGCCCCCATGGCCCCATTCAGCTCAATCCCCCACACTGCGCTGTGCCCGCTCCCAGTCTGAGGGTAAGAATTGAGGACAGCAGTGGCACAGGGGATGTTGATAGTGAGTGTGTACACTCCCTGGAGACACACAGCCCACACAAGCGTGCGGTAAAGGCCGCTGTCACTCTCCCAGCAGTTAAATGGGTGCTAACGATATTGCTTTAATAGCTGTCTGCTCAAACCAGGCGGCCCAGCCTTGATGAGTTTCATGCACACAGGACACTGAACATTCACGACAAAAACTTGACAAAATGCCAACTCCCTTCCTGCTCGCTGTGTGTAATTAGCCGACCGTTCCGCATCACGCTGTAGACGCTCCGAGCTCTCCCCAATCATTCTCTGGGACTGAGTGCACAGTGTGGGATGGGGGGGAGAGGGGGTGGTGGTGGTGGTGGGGGGACAGTGCGCAGTGTAGGGATTGAGGGGGCCGGTGGTGGGGGGAGGGGGCGGTGGCTGGTCAGCAAAGGGGGATGGGGGGGTTGGTCAGTGAGAGGGGGTAGGGGTGGTCAGTAAGGGGGGTGGTCAGTGAGGGGGGGTGTGTAGGGGTGGTCAGTGGGGGGCTGGATAGTGAGAGGGGTGGTCACGGAGGGGGGTGGTCTGTGAGAGGGGGTACGGGTGGACAGTGGGGGGGTGGTCAGTGAGGGGGGTGCATACTGAGGGGAGTGTAGGGGTGGTCAGTGGGGGGGGGTGGACAGTGAGGGGGTGGTCATGGAGGGTGATGGTCTGTGAGAGGGAGTACGGGTGGACAGTGAGGGGGGGTAGTCATGGCGGGGGGTGGTCTGTGAGAGGGAGTACGGGTGGACAGTTGGGTGGGGTGATCAGTGAGGGGGGGTGGTCATGGAGGGGGGTGGTCTGTGAGAGGGAGTACGGGTGGACAGTGAGGGGGGGTGGTCATGCGGGGGTGGTCTGTGAGTGGGAGTACGGGTGGACAGTGAGGGGGGTGGACAGTGAGGGGGGTGGTCATGGAGGGGGGGTGGTCTGTGAGAGGGAGTACGGGTGGACAGTGAGGGGGGTGGTCTGTGAGAGGGAGTACGGGTGGACAGTGAGGGGGTGGTCAGTGAGGGGGGTGGTCTGTGAGAGGGAGTACGGGTGGACAGTTGGGGGGGTGGACAGTGAGGGGGGGTAGTCATGGAGGGGGGTGGTCTGTGAGAGGGAGTACGGGTGGACAGTTGGGGGGGTGGACAGTGAGGGGGGGTAGTCATGGAGGGGGGTGGTCTGTGAGAGGGAGTACGGGTGGACAGTTGGATGGTTGAAAATGAGGGGGGGTAGTCATGGAGGGGGGTGGTCTGTGAGAGGGAGTACGGGTGGACAGTTGGGGGGGTGGACAGTGAGGGGGGGTAGTCATGGAGGGGGGTGGTCTGTGAGAGGGAGTACGGGTGGACAGTTGGGGGGGTGGACAGTGAGGGGGGGTGGTCATGGAGGGGGGTGGTCTGTGAGAGGGAGTACGGGTGGACAGTGAGGGGGGTGGACAGTGAGGGGGGTGGTCATGGAGTGGGGTGGTCTGTGAGAGGGAGTACGGGTGGACAGTTGGGGGGGTGGTCAGTGAGGGGGGTGGTCTGTGAGAGGGAATACGGGTGGACAGTTGGGGGGGTGGTCAGTGAGGGGGGTGGTCATGGAGTGGGGTGGTCTGTGAGAGGGAGTACGGGTGGACAGTGAGGGGGTGGTCAGTGAGGGGGGTGGTCTGTGAGAGGGAATACGGGTGGACAGTTGGGGGGGTGGTCAGTGAGGGGGGTGGTCATGGAGTGGGGTGGTCTGTGAGAGGGAGTACGGGTGGACAGTTGGGGGGGTGGACAGTGAGGGGGGGTGGTCATGGAGGGGAGGGGGGTGGTCTGTGAGAGGGAGTACAGGTGGACAGTGAGGGGGGGTGGTCAGTGAGGGGGGTGGTTTGTGAGAGGGAGTACGGGTGGACAGTGAGGGGGGGTGGTCATGGAGGGGGGTGGTCTGTGAGAGGGAGTACGGGTGGACAGTGAGGGGGGGTGGTCATGGAGGGGGGTGGTGTGTGAGAGGGAGTACGGGTGGACAGTTGGGGGGGGTAGTCAGTGAGGGGGGTGGTCAGTGAGTGGAGTGTAGGGGTGGACAGTGGTGGGGGTGGACAGTGGTGTGGGTGGACAGGTTAGAAGGGGGGCAGTGAGGGGAACTGGGCAGTATGGGGAGGGGGGCAGCGATGGGATGTGTGGGAGTGGACAGAGAGAGGGATGTGAGCAGCAAGGGTGAGGTTGGTAGTGCGCGGGGCTGGGGTGTGTTTGGTGATGCCCCAGCAAAACTGAGAATTAATGTAAAAGAGGGTTTTGGGTGATAGACGGAGGGATTCTAATCCGATTGTTCAGGAACAGCTCCGTTTCTGATGCAGTTAGGGCAACTCTGCTCTGCGTGAACTAGCAATGATAAGACAGGAGTGAGTCCAGAGGGAGTTGAGTGTGTCCCGTCTGCTGGCAATCTGGAAAGAACAGCTCGAGGTGTTTTCACCCAGTATCACTGTCTACGTTATCACTACAACTCCAGAGAGAAAAATACTTGCATTTATATGGCACCAGTCACGACGTCAGCACTGCCTGAGGCACTTTGCAATCAATTAAATATTTTGCAAGTGTCGCTATTGTAAGGGGAGATGGTGCCATAATGTTACTGGACAAAGGCCATTGGGTTCAAATCTCGGCATGGCTGCTGCAGGAATTTAAATTCAATTAATTAACACAAATTAAAAGCTTGTCCTGCTGTGATATTGTTTAAAAATCCAGCTTGTTCACTTCACTGATGTCCCTCTAGGGAAGGAACCTCCCCTCCATCACCAGCCACTAACCCGATTAATAGCAACTTTCAGTTTGATGGTGCCACAGTTATTGGTGGTAAATATCAATAATGCAAGACCAGTAATCCAGGGGCCCAGGCTAATGCTCTGGGGACACGGGTTCAAATCCCATCACGGCAATTTCAGTTCAATTAATAAATCCTTCGGCCCATCGAGTCTGTACCGAACACAATCCCACCCAGGCCCTACCCCCATATCCCTACCTATTATACCCTCTTAACCTACGCATCCCTGGATACTAAGGGACAATGTCTTAGCATGGCTAATCAACCTAACCTGCACATCTTTGGAGTGTGGGAGGAAACTGGAGGAAACCCACGCAGACACGAGGAGAATGTGCAAACTCCACATACACAGTGACCCAAGCCGGGAATCGAACCCAGATCCCTAGAGCTGTGAAGCAGCAGTGCTAACCACTGTGCTACCGTGCCGTTATGGCGTACCACAAACTTATCCAGGTACTTTTTAAAGGATGTGAGGCGTTCCAGACTGCCACCACCCTTTGGGTAAAAATGTTTTTTCTCAAATCCCCTGTAAACCTCCCACCCCTCACTTTTAACTTGTGTCCCCTTGTAGCTAAGGGGAACAGCTGCTCCCTATCCATCCTGACCATGTCACGTCCCCTCATCATCTTGAACACCTCAATCAGGTCGCCCCTCTAATCCCAAATCCCGACATGTTTCATGTTTGTGAGAGTGAAGTTGGGCTGGAGGTTTGCACATGCAAACTTTACCGAGAGGTTTGGGAAATTAAAGCATCAGCTACCTCCGCTGAGATGGGATCAGGAGTGTAAAACCTGGAGTGTACAGATTAGACCAGATAAGAATCATAGAATCCCTGCAGTGCAGAAAGAGGCCATTCGGCCTATCGCACCGATCACAATCCCACCCAGGCCCTATCCTTGTAAACCTACATATTTACCACATACTGTCAGGGGCCATTCCCCTGACACTAAGGGGCAATTTAGCATGGCCTATCCACCTAACCCGCACATCTTCGGACTGTGAGACAAAACCGGAGCACTCGGAGGAAACCCATGCAGACACGGGAAGGACATGCAAACTCCACACAGACAGTGACCCGAGACTGGAATTGAACCTGGGTCCTTGGTGCTGTGAAGTAGCAGTGCTAACCACTGTGCCACCCCAATGGGTGGATTGGTTTGGATAACCAAGGTAGCCCCTTTGGATAGGGTCTTGGGACACATTTGGTAGAGGCAAGGCACCTTTTGGGATTGTTAAATGTAAATGCAAGTGTAAAAATGCAAAAACACATCGGAACTGTCAAAGGACTCCTGGTGAGTTGGATTGGAGAGGGCTGGAGCAATGGGTGGGAGATGGTGGGATATGATTTGGCATTGAGTTGGAAGTAGGTTTGTATGGGGCTATGAAGGGGGTGGGTGGAGGTGGCATGGGGGTGTTTGTGGGGATGGGGGCTGGGGTTGCTGTTCTTTGCCGGGCTCGCTAAACACATGCAACCTGCGATTTCCATAAATTTAAATAAACTAGCCAGCCTCTTGCCCATTTCCGGCGAGGAGCTGACCGTGCCTGCGCTGGTAAAATGGCGGCGGTGGTGAAAACAGGCACCAATCGCGTTATTGGCTTGACGCCCTGCTTCACTCACAACTGCGTCGTTCCTGAAAGCGGGTTGGTAAAATATCGCCCTATGAGTACAGCTCCGCCTGACTTTCTTTAAAACTGAATTCCAAACCGCCGTGTGAATGAACTTAGCCCTGCTGTCCGGCATCATGTTCTGGCACAACCCTCACATAACCCTGGTTCGGAGTCAGACCCTTTAATTGTCTGCTCAGGAAATGATCCCAAAGGCTGGATTCATTTATAAAAAGGATGCAAAAGTAGCCTCTGATGATGCTCTTTCTATTTCCTGTGGAAGGAGCCAGTGAGAGCAGCAGCTGTGTGCGGTAATGATAGAGCAGGGCGATGTTAGGGTCATCGTCATTAGGAAGGGCAGTGGGAACCATCACGGTCGACTGGACTCCACTCCAGTCTGCTGACAGGAAGCTTCACGTCTTGGGGCTATCACACATGCTGAAGTCACCCTGTTAGACTGAGACATTCTTCACTGCGAGGGAGGGGATGGAGAGGCATTAGGTCAAGATAGACTATAGAGCCTTAGCAAGAAAAAAAATCCCCAAGCTGCTTCACATTATAACTAATCCAGCTCACAGTTAATGCGCAGGAGAAGGCCATTTGGCCCATCATGTTTGCCCTGCCTCTCTGAAAGTGCAACTCAGCCGGTCATCACTCCTCCTGCCTCATTCCCACAGCCCTCGTCAGTCAGGGAAAGCACCCTCCAAGTATCTATACTGGTGAACCTTCAGAAATTTACACATTTAATAGAACCCTAGAATCACCAAATGGTGACACAGCACAGGGGGAGGCCATTCAGCCTGTCCTATCCATCCTTGCTCTCTGCAAGAACCATTCACTGAGTCTCACCCTTGCCTTATCTACCGGAGAATATAGGTTCAGCCCACCCTTTCTTTGCCAATATTCATTTATTTTAAATTCCACATTATTTCTGAAGAGAGAGAGACATGTTGCCAAAGCTTTTCATCTCGTGTGGGCCAAGTGCTTGATGGGCCGAAGGTCCTCTCCTGCAATCTACGATTCCACAATAGTGTTGAGAGATCAGTATGGGTTAGATAAAATCACAATATTATGTAGGTCTGAGTGGGAGGAAGCAGGTTTAATATTGAGTGTTAGAAACAGCTACTTTGGCATTTGTTCAAGGTCTGGCCATTAAGTCGAGAACCGTAATGTGTGAATTCTCCAGTGACGACAGAAGCTCCGAGTGGTTATATAACTATTATCCAAAGAAGTTATCACTATGTGCTTAATTTCCACGGTGGTCATAAATCTTTTGGATCCTGATTATTTGGAGGCGATTCCCATTCTTATCTTCTCCGATCTTCCCTGAGTGTTAATGGAGATTACAGGGAGTGGGGAGCAGGCAGCGAGCAGTGAAACTTACTGCTTACTATCAAGAAATGAAAATCAGGTCTCACTTAATGCAACTGCAGCCCCTTATCAGAACTAGGTTGGAAACACCACCATTGGGCAAGTTGGGCAGCCCCACCGAAACCATTCAGCACACAAACCCATTTGTCTCCTCTGGACCATGCTGGTGTTTGTGTTCCACGTGAGGCTCTTGCCACTCTACACCAGCTCACCAGATCCTTCTATTCCTCTCTCACACTTGCGTTTATCCAGTTTCCCCCTTAAATGTATCCATGCTACTCACCTTAGCTATCCCCCATGAGAGCGAGAGTTCTACATTCTCCCCACTCCCTGTGGGAGTGAGTCCCACGTTTACTCCCACTTCCCCGATCTCAAGATCAGAAAACCATTTGGCCAAGAGCCAAATGTAAATCCATGGGATCGGTATTGTTAACGCAGCTGCAGAGCCTTCCTACACAGGCTCACATATCTTACCTCTTAATACAGGATTCATTTCATTTTCACCTCGCGGTGGCAAAACAGTTCGTACCGCTGCCTCACAGCTTCAAGAACCAGGGGTTCAATTCCCGGCTTGGGTCACCGCCTACGTGAACTCTGCACATTCACCCCTTGGGTTTCCTCCGGGTGCTCTGGTTTCCTCCCACAGTCCAAAAGACATGTTGGTTAGGGTGCATTGGCCATGCTAAATTCTCTCAGTGTACCTGAACAGGCGCCGGAATGTGGCCACTGGGGGATTTTCACAGTAACTTCATTGCAGTGTTAAGGTAAGACTTACTTGTGACATTTGTAGAACATAGAAAAAACGTAGAAAAACTACAGCACAAACAGGCCCTTCGGCCCACAAGTTGCGCCGATCTTATCTCTACCTACTAGGCTTAACCCTCAATCCTATTAAATCCTATATACTCATCCAGAAATCTCTTAAAAGACCCCAGCGAGTTCGCCTCCACCACCACCAGTGGCAGCCAATTCCACTCACTCACCACCCTCTGAGTGAAAAACTTACCCCTGACATTTCTACTCCCCAGCACCTTAAACCTGTGTCCTCTGTGGCAGCCATTTCAGCCCTAGGAAAAAGCCTCTGAGAATCCACCCGATCAATACCTCTCAACATCTTATACACCTCTATCAGGTCACCTCTCATCCTTCGTCTCTCCAGGGAGAAAAGACCTAGCTCCCTCAACCTATCTTCATAAGGCATGCCTCCCAATCCAGGCAACATCCTTGTAAATCTCCTCTGCACCCTCTCAATAGCTTCCACATCCTTCCTGGAATGAGATGACCAGAACTGAGCACAGTACTCCAAGTGGGGTCTGACCAGGGTCTGATACTGCTGCAGCATTATCTCCCGACTCCTAAACTCAATCCCTCGATTAATGAAGGCCAGTACACCATACGCCTTCTTAACCACATCCTCTACCTGTGAAGCCGATTTGAGAGTCCTATGAACCTGGATCCCAAGATCCTTCTGATCTTCCACACTGCTAAGAGTCTTACCCTTAATATTATACTCCTTCATCCCATTTGACCTGCCAAAATGAACCACCACACATTTATCCGGGTTGAAGTCCGTCTGCCACTTCTCCGCATAGTCTTGCATCCTATCTATGTCACGCAGCAACTTCTGACATCCCTCCAGACCATCCACAACACCACCAACCTTCGTGTCATCGGCAATTATAATCTTTTCAATCACTGAACATTAGTGTGTGGCATTGCCTAGACAAGGCAGGCCATTCAGCCAAGGCATTACCTACCTACGCTGCTCCTTGATGTTCTGGGTGTCAGGCTGTCAGCGATGGGGACCTGGACTGTCCCAAAGCTCCCACCCCGCTCGATGTAATCCATGGTGTTGTTCTCCTGTTGCTTGAGGATATCTGTAAGGGCTCTGGAAAGAGAAGAGAGAAAACTCACCAACATGCTCTGATTTGAAGAGGTCTTTAACCTTCTTCACTCCGTTCCCTCCTGAAGCACCCCTGGAGGAGTCACAGTGGAACATCCTCACTGGAATCCCACTTGCCTCTGGTCAACATGCCACTGAAAAGCCATTGGGAGCAGGGACCATGTCAGATTCATGCCCCTCCTTACCTCGATGAACTCAATCCAGCCTGAGACACTGCAGGCCACGGGAACAGCTGTACACACCAACCCGGTCACCCAACTTAACCTTCTTAACTAATCACATCACCACTAACAACATGAGTGGCATCGCTTAACAAATTCTCCTAGTCAGCGAGCATAACTAGCATGGCTCCAATAGTGTGAATGCAGCTAGGCAATCCTAGCTGTAGTTGTAGTGTTTCAGTGAGGGCTGGTTTTGTGTCTGGAGCTGTACCAAAAAGGCCACATCATGGAGCTGCACCAAGGACCCAGATTGCTCCATCATGGAGCCGTGTAGTGGAACTGCATCACAGAGCCACATTCCTGCATGATGGAGCCATATGGCGGAGCTGCATCTTGGAGCCGTATAGTGGAGCTGCATCATAGAACCACATTGCTGCATGATGGAGTCGTTTGGTTGAGCTGCACCACAGAGCTGCATTGCTATGCCATGGAGCCATATGGTGGAGTTGCATCACAGAGCCACATTGCTATGCCAAGGAGCTGCGTAGTGGAGCTGCACCACAGAGCCACATTGCTGTGCCATGGAGCCGTATGGTGGAGCTGCATCACAGAGCCACATTGCTGTAGCATGGAGCCGCATCACAGAGCCACATTGCTGTAGCATGGAGCCGCATCACAGAGCCACATTGCTGCAGCATGGAGCCGTATGATGGAGCTGCACCACAGAGCCACATTGCAGTGCCATGGAGCCATATCATGGATTCTGGAGCTTTGTGGTGGGGCCTCACCATTGAGGAAAGAATTGGGGTGGCATGGTGACTAGTATTGCTGCCTCACAGCTCCAGGGACCCAGGTTCAATTCCAGCCTCAGTCACTGTCTGTGTGGATGCCATGATGTGGAGTTGCCGGTGTTGGACTGGGGTGGCCACAGTAAGAAATCTCACAATGCCTGGTTAAAGTTCAACAGGTTTATTTGGTGGCACAAACATTCAGACTGCTACCCTTCAGCAGGTGAATGCTCCAAAAGCTCGTGGTTCCAAATAAACCTGTTGGATTTTAACCTGGTGTTGTGAAACTACTTACACTGTCTGTGTGGAGTTTGCACATTCTCCCCATGTCTGCGTGGGTTTCCTCCAGGTGCTCTGGTTTCCTCTCACGCTCCACGGATGTGAGCGTTAGGTGGATTGGCCATGCTAAATTGCCTCTTAAAGTCGGGGGGATTAGCTAGGGTAAATGTGTGAGATGGGATTGTGGGTCGGTGCAGACTTGATGGGCTGAATGGCTCCTTATAAGACCCTTGTCAGGCCTCATTTGGAGTACTGTGCTCAGTTCTGGTCACCTCACTATAGGAAGGATGTGGAAGCTATTGAGAGGGTGCAGAGGAGATTTACAAGGATGTTGCCTGGATTGGGAGGTATGTCTTATGAAGATAGGTTGAGAGAGCTCGGTCTTTTCTCCCTGGAGAGACAAAGGTTGAGAGGTGACCTGATAGAGGTTTATAAAACGTTGAGAGGAATAGATAGGGTGGATTCTCGGAGGCTATTTCCCAGGGCTGAAATGGTCGCTACGAGAGGACACAGGTTTAAGGTGCTGGGTAACAGGTACAGAGGAAATGTCAGGGGTAAGTTTTTCACTCAGAGGGTGGTGAGTGAGTGGAATCGGCTGCCGTCGGTGGTGGTAGAGGTGAACTCGCTGGAGTCTTTTAAGAGACTTCTGGATGAGTACATGGGATTTAATGGGATTGGGAGTTACAGATAGGCCTGGTAGGTAGGGATATGATCGGCGCAACTTGTGGGCCGAAGGGCCTGTTTGTGCTGTAGTGTTCTATGTTCTGCACTGTGGGGATTCCACGATTCTTTGACCATTTAATATTGTAAGGTCTAAATTTTAAAGGAAAGTGTTTTCTCTATCCTCGACATTGGGAACCAATCCAGCAGAAACATATATTTAGATTGCAGTCAGAGCCTGCGGCCCTCAGCTTGCTCTGATCTTGTTGCTTTCTCTGTTTATTTGGATCTTCCAGCTCTGTGACCTTCCGAATATAACACACAAAAACATTTCAGCAACAACTCCAGGGCTTTGACTTTGTTTTTCTCTCCCAATTTCTCCTCAAGCTGTTGCTTCAACGGCCAAGAAATGTGACTGACGACCAAAACACAGCTGATGGGATGGCTCCACAATGCAGCTCCACGTTGACCATCTACCTTGTCTGTGCCCCTCGTTATTTTATAGACCTCCGTAAGATCGCCCCTCCGAACCCCTACACTCCAGGGAGAAAAAGTCCCAGTCTATCCAGCCTCCCCTTATATAACTCAATCCATCAAGTCCCGGCAGCATCCTAGTAAATCTTTATAGTTTAATAGTATTCTTCACCCTGAGTTCGCAAAGTATCTGGGAACTTTAAACAAATCCACTTTACGGCAGCTGGTGCTGTGAAAAGGGAGGGGGTGTGGTTTCACAGTGTGTGGGTATATGGGGTGTGGGGTGGGGGGAAGACACTCAGGAGCCAGGTAAAGGGCACATTTCTCTCCCTGTCTAGGTAGGAAGATTGGTTGAGAGACCTGACCTGGGTGAGGGAAATGGAACAGGGTGACCAGTGAATGACGGCCAATCCATAGGCGTTCGAAGCCAACTGGATCGATTTATTTCAAATAAAAATGTGCAAATCGATGGGTTAGCACTGCTGCCTCGCAGTGCCAGGGATCTTGGTTCGATTCCCGGCTTGGGTCACTGTGTGGAGCCTGCACATTCACCTCGTGTCTGCATGGGTTTCCTCCGGGTGCTCTGGTTTCCTCCCACAGTCTGAAAGACGTGCTGGTTAGGGTGGATTGGCCGTGCTAAACTCTCCCTCAGTGTAACCCGAACAGGTGCCGGAGTGTGGCGACTTGGGGAATTTCATGGTAACTTCATTGCGGTGTTAATGTAAAAGCCTTACTTGTGACGCTAATAAACAAGCTTAACTTAAATGGCCAAAACTGGCCACTGACAAAATGGCCTCTTGCAGAAATGTGGCTGCTGTGTTTGCCTTGATGATACCGTGCTTGAAAATAACTCCATATATTCAGCTGAGACCCTGAAATTTTGGCAGAAATGCAAATCTCTCTTCTTTGCAGCCTGCTGCTGCAGACAAGAAGAAGCTATAATGAAATGATGTCATCCTGACCCTTGGGAACGCTGCATAATTGCCTCACAGTTTGATTAACGTCCAGTCTGCCTTAAGGTGAATGTGGTTAGTGTACGTTTAAACTGGACCAGCTGACGGGCAACACAGCAGCTCAGTGACTATCACTGATTACTGTGCAGACACATGGATTTGGGCCGGTGTCTGCGGGAGTTTGCGTATTCTCCCCATGCTTGCGTGGGTTTTCTCTTAGGCTGTGCTCTTAGGCTGATTGGTATAATTTGTCAAGGGCAGGTCGTGCCTTACAAGCCTAGTTGATTTCTTCGATAATGTGACTGAACACATTGACGAAGGAAGTGCCGTGGACGTAGTGTACATGGACTTCAGCAAGGCGTTTGATAAGGTCCCCCATGCAAGACTTCTTGAGAAGGTGAGAGGGCATGGGATCCAAGGGCCTTTGGCCTTGTGGATCCAGAACTGGCTTGCCTGCAGAAGGCAGAGAGTGGTTGTGGATAGGTCTTTTTCGGAATGGAGGTCAGTCACCAGTGGGGTGCCCCAGGGATCTGTTCTGGGACCCTTGCTGTTTGTCATTTTCATAAATGACCTGGATGAGGAAGTGGAGGGATGGGTAAGTAAGTTCGCTGATGACACTAAGGTTGGTGATGTTGTGGATGGTCTGGAAGGATGGCAAAAGTTGCAGCAGGACATAGATAGGATGCAGGACTGGGCGGAGAAGTGGCAGATGGACTTCAACGCGGATAAATACGTAGTCGTCCATTTTGGCAGAACCAATGGGATGAACGAGTACACTATCAAGGGCAGAAGTCTGAGTAGTGTTGAAGAGCAGAAGGATCTAAGGGTCCGGGTCCACAGGACTCTTAAATTGGCCTCGCAGGTGGAGGAGGTGGTCAAGAAGGCGTATGGTGTACTGGCCTTCATTAATCGAGGGATTGAGTTTAGGAGTCGGGAGGTAATGCTGCAACTTTATAAGACCCTTGTCAGGCCTCATTTAGAGTATTGTGCGCAGTTCTGGTCGCCTCACTTTAGGAAAGATGTAGAAGCTATTGAGAGGGTACAGAGGAGATTTACAAGGATGTTGCCTGGACTGGGAGGCATGCCTTATGAAGTTAGGTTGAGGAAGCTGGGACTCTTTTCCCTGGAGAGACGAAGGTTGAGAGGCGACCTGATAGAAGTTTACAAAATGTTGAGAGGAATAGATAGGGTGGACTCTTAGAGGCTATTTCCCCGGGTTGAAATGGTTGCTACGAGAGGACACAGATTTAAGGTACAGGGAGGGAAGTTCAGAAGTGATGTTAGGGGTAAGTTTTTCACTCAGAGGGTGGTGAGTGAATGGAATCGGCTGCCTTCAGTGGTTGTGGAGGCGAACTCACTGGGGTCTTTTAAAAGACTTCTGGATGAGTATATGGGGTTTAATGAGATTGAGGGTTATAGATAGGTCTGTAGGTTGGTAGGTGTTGATGTGATTGGCGCAACTCGTGGGCCGAAGGGCCTGTTTGTGCTGTTGTGTTCTATGTTCTATGTTCTAACAAATTGTCCCTAAATTAGTCTCCCCTCAATCTGGTTTTCAATGTGGAGTGCCATAAGCGTAGAGAAGGGTCATGGGTGGGAGAGGGAACTCACAATGTTAAAATGGGGGCACGGGCTCATTGGGCCAAAGGGCCTATTTCCCGTGCTGTGTTATTCTTTGTTCTTTGATAAAGAGGCTTCTGCACAGTTTGGGAAGGAGGGAGAAGGCTCGAGTACTGGCCAACATCCCGCGTTCAGTCATCACCACGAAACAAACTAACTGGCCCGCCTTCCCATCGCATCCATTCTTCCCTCAGCACTGGAGTAATGTGTCTGGGGGAAAGATTCCAGAACACTGTCCACACCCTCAGCAAACCTGCCCCCACCCCTCACATAGTCCTGAAGGACCTGCCATTGAGAGAAAATGAAAATATCAGTACAGCAACCATTAATGCAGACTTGAATTTAGATAGTGCCTTTCTTAAAAACTCTTTTAATGGCATGGTGGTGCAGAGGTTAGCACAGCTGCCTCACCTCACCCCCATTTCTTGTCTTCAAACAACTGCACAACCTCAAACAGACCATTGTTCGCAGCAAACTACCCAGCCTTCAGGAGAACAGTGACCACGACACCACACAACCCTGCCACAACAACCTCTGTAAGATATGCCGGATCATCGACATGGATGCCATCATCACACGTGAGAATACCATCCACCAGGTACATGGTAAATACTCTTGCAACTCGGCCAACGTTGTCTACCTGATACGCTGCAGGTAAGGATGTACCGAGGCATGGTACACTGGGGAGACCATGCAGACACTACGACAATGGATGAATGAACACCGTTTGATAATCACCAGGCAAGACTGTTCCCTTCCTGTTGGCGAACACTTCAGTGGTCACAGGCATTCAGCCTCCGATCTTCGGGTAAGCGTTCTCCCAGGCAGCCTTCATGACACACGACAGCGCAGAGTCGCTGCACAAAATCACGCAGCACAAAATCTCCAGACAGGACAGTTGTTGAGATTTTGCAAGCCCAGGCAAGTTGTGGGGGTTACAAATAGTGCGACATGAACCCAAGATCCCAGTTGAGGCTGTCTTCATGTGTGCGGAACTTGGCTATCAGGTTCTGTTCAGCGACTCTGCGCTGTCGTGTGTCGTGAAAGCCGCCTTGGAGAATGTTTACCCATCTCTTTAACCTGTGCTTCACCCTCTCTCCACTCACATTGTTTGTACCTTTAAGACTTCAGCATGCTACGGTGCAGGGGGACCTGGTGTCCTTGTGTGCGAGTCGCAAACACCCAGTCTGTAGGCGAATGGAATGTTGGCCTTCATAGCGAGGGGGATGGAATATAAAAGTGCTGCAACTGTACAGGGCACTGGTGAGGCCGCAGCTGGAATACTGTGTGCAGTTCTGGTCGCCGCACTTGCGCAAGGATATATTGGCCTTGGAGGGAGTGCAGAGGAGGTTCACTAGGCTGATACCGGAGATGAGGGGGTTGGACTATGAAGAGAGACTAAATAGACTTGGTCTGTACTTGTTAGAGTTTAGAAGGATGAGGGGGGATCTTATAGAGACGTATAAGATAATGAATGGGATGGATAGGGTAGAGGTAGAGAGATTCTTCCTGCTTAGAAAGGACAGCAGGACAGCAGGGCACAGCCTCAAGATAAGGGGGGTGCAGTTTAGATCAGAGTTGAGGAGGAACTTCTTCACTCAAAGGGTGGTGAATCTCTAGAATTCTCTACCCATTGAAGTGGTGGAGGCTACCTCGCTGAATATATTTAAGTCACGGGTAGATAGGTTTCTGATAGACAGGGGAATTAAGGGTTATGAGGAGAAAGCGGGAAAGTGGAACTGATCCACTTCAGATCAGCCATGATTTTATTGAATGGCGGGGCAGGCTCGAAGGGCTAGATGGCCTACTCCTGCTCCTATTTCTTATGTTCTTATGCACTTGATTACCTGTAAAGACTCGCATTCCAACCATTATTTTGTAAATTGAGTTTGTGTCTTTATATGTGGCCAAATTCCTGTCCAATTCAATTTTCACGTTTGCTGATGACGCCACCGTAGTGGGTCGGATCTCAAACAATGACAATAGAGTACAGGAATGAGATAGAGAATCTGGTGAACTGGTGCGGCAACAATAATCTCTCCCTCAATGTCATCAAAATGAAGGAGATTGTCATCGGCTTCAGGAAGTGTAGCTGAGAACATGCCCCTGTCTACATCAATGGGGATGAAGTGGAAATGGTGAAGAGCTTCAAGATTCTAGGCGTCCTAATCACCAACAATCTATCCTGGTTCCCCCCATGCCGACACTATAGTTAAGAAAGCCCCACCAACACCTCTACTTTCTCAGATAGCTAAGGAAATTTGGCATGTCCACTACAACTCTCACTAACTTTTCCAGATGCCCCATAGAAAGCATCCTTTCTGGTTGTATCACAGCTTGGTCTGGGCTCCTGCTCTGACGAAAATCGCAACAAACTACAAAAGGTCGTGAATGTAGCCCAATCCATCATGCAAACCAGCCTCCCATTCATCGATTCTGTCTACAGTTCCCGCTGCCTCGGCAAAGCAGCCAGCATAATTAAGGACCCCACATACCCCGGACATTCTCTCTTCCCCTTCTTCCATTTGAAAAAAGATACAGAAGTCTGAGGTCACGTACCGACCAACTCAAGAATAGCTTCTTCCCTGCTGCCATCAGACTTCTAAATGGACCTACCTTGCATTAAGTTGATCTTTCTCTACACCTTAACTATGACTGTAACTCTACATTCTGCATTCTCTCCTTTCCTTCTCTATTAAGGGTACATAGTGTGCAAGAAACAATACTTTTCACTGTATGCTGTGACAATAATAAATTAAATCAAAAGGTAGCCTGCAGGCTAGGTCTCCTATCTCTGTTAAATATGGTCTGGCTTTGTGCTTTCTGGGTTAAATCTTGCGTCACACCTACGCCTTCCCTCACACTGACAGCCACCCAGATGTCACTGGTGGGTTGCAGACACTAATTGCAGAGGCTGCCCTGGGTTAACCTTAGAGGGTTGGCAACTTCATCCATCTGTTCTCCCCAGCACCTGTTTATACCTCAGGTCAACCAGCCATCGCCAGCCCAGCTCCCCACCTTAATGGAATGAAACCCACTGACCTTGTGGCAAGGTCACTGATGAAGCAGCTGAAGATGGTTGGGCCTAGCACACTAGAACATAGAACATTCCAGCACAGTACAGGCCCTCCGGCCCTCCATGACCAGTGGAACCAATCTAATGACCCTCTAACCTAAACTATTCCAATGTTATCCATATGCCGATCCACTGACCACTTGAATACCCTTAAAGTTGGCAAGTCCACAACTGCAGCATGCTAGCACAGTGGGTTAACACGGCTGCTTCACAGCTCCAGGGTCCCAGGTTCGATTCCTGGCTCGGGTCACTGTCTGTGTGGAGTTTGCACATTCTCCTCGTGCCTGCGTGGGGTTCATCTGGGTGCTCCGGTTTCTTCCTAGAGTCCAAAGACGTGCGGGTTAGGTTGATTGGCCATGCTAAGAAATTGCCCCTTAGTGTCCAGGGATGCGTAGATTGGAGGGATTAGTGGGTATAATATGTAAGGATATGGGTGGGAATGTGTTCGGTGCAGACCTGATGGGCTGAAGGGCCTCTTTCTGCTCTGTAGGGTTGTATGATTCTGCTGCAGGCAGGGCATTCCACGCCCTTACTACCCTCTGAGTAAAGAACCTACCTCTGACATCCGTCCTATAATTATCACCCCTCAATTTAAAGCTATGTCCCCTCGTGTTAGCCATCACCATCCAAGGAAAAAGGCTCTCACTGTCCACCCTATCTAACCCTCTGATCATCTTGTATGCCTCAATTAGGTCACTTCTCAACCTTCTTCTCTCTAACGAAAACAACCTCAAGTCCCTCAGCCTTTCCTCATAAGACCTTTCCACCATACCGGGCAACATCCTGGTAAACCTCCTCTGCACCCTTTCCAATGCCCCCACATCTTTCCTATAATGCGGCGACCAGAACTGTACGCAATACTCCAAGTGCGGCCGCACCAGAGTTTTGTACAGCTGTAACATGACCTCACGGCTCCGAAATTCAATCCCTCTACCACTAACCCTGAGGAATTCCTGCAGTGATATCCTGGAGCTGAGGTGATCGACTAACTAGCACCACAACCATCTTCCTTTGTCCCAGGTACGACTCGAACCAACGGAGAGCTTTCCCCCATTCCCATTGACCTCAGTTTCTCCAGGGCTCTTTTATGATTGGCCAGATAAGGCCCAATGTCAGGGCAGTCAATCTCATCATCACCAACAAATGTCTGAATCTGGAGATTGTTAATGTGCCACGTTCATCCACATCTTCCATTAATGAACAAGTGTTTCTCTTTAGCTGTGACTTTTAAGCGATAATTAACTGCAAATAGCTTTCATTTTTAATACCCTCCAGTCTCACCAGTCAGTGTAGCACGGTCTGTGCTGTTTGGACTTATGAATGCTGAAACTTCCCGTCATCCCAGAGCGCTGTGTAAAGCCACTACCTTCCCAGGATCAGAGGAGGCTTAGGGTCATAGTATTCTCTCACTAGCTCCGCCAAGGGTTTGCTATCTGGTGCCTCCAGGAAGGTTAAGCTGCAGGTTAAATGCAGATAGTCGGAAGAATGACCCACTGCTTTCCACCTACCACAATGTCATTCGTCCTAAGAAAGTAACTCGTGCATTCGACATACCAGTCCTCCACAGCTGGGTAAAAACAGCCCAGTTTCCCAAACAGCGGCACCATCCCTGACAATAGCTTACCCACAATGTGAAGCAGGCTGTTAGCGAGCAACTTCCTTAGGGTCGTTCTTTTTTCCTCATCGCCATTGCAATGGCTCCTCAGCAGCCGGTGTCCCTTCACCGGATTCCCTGTATTCTCAAACTCCACTCCTCGAGTGCTTTAGGTTTGAGAGTCAGGGGTGCGAGTGGCCTCTCCCACACTGGGCCAGTGGGCCGACAAATGGCAGGTGGAGTTTAATTTAAATAAATGCATTTTGGTGGATTGAACCAGGGCAGGATTTACTCAGTGAATGGTAGGGCGTTGGAGAGAATTACAGACAAACAGATCTAGGGGATACATGTTCATAGCTCTTTGAAAGTGGAGTCACAGGTGGACAGGGTGGTGAATGAAGGCATTCGGCATGCTGGTTTCATTGGTCAGAACACTGGATACAGGAGTTGGGACGTCTTGTTGAAGTTGTACAAGACATTGATGAGGACACACTTGGAATACTGTGTGCAGTTCTGGTCACCCTATTATAGAAAGGATATTGTTAAACTAGAAAGAGTGCAGAAAAGATTTACTAGGATGCTACCGGGACTTGATTTGAGTTATAAGGAGAGGCTGAATAGACTAGGGCTTTTTTCTCTGGAGCGTAGAAAGCTGAGGGGTGATCTTATAGAGGTCTATAAAATAATAAGGGGCACAGATCAGCTAGATAGTCAATATCTTTTCCCAAAGCTAGGGGAATCTAAAACTTGAGATCATAGGTTTAAGCTGAGAGGGGTGAGATACAAAAGTGTCCAGAATTTTTTCACACAAAGGGTGGTGAGTGTCTGGAACAAGCTGCCAGAAGTTGCAGTAGAAGTTGGTACAATTTTGTCTTTTTGAAAGCATTTAGACAGTTACATGAGTAAGATGGATATCGAGGGATATGGGCCAAATGTGGGCAGTTGGGACTAGTTTAGGGATTTTAAAAAAAGGGCAGCAGGGACAAGTCGGGCTGAAGGGTCTGTTTCCATGCTGTAAACCTCAATGACTCTATATTGATAAAGGTGAGAGCCTCTGACTGGGGCAGGCAATTATGACCTCAATCAGGGGTCATAATCTAAGCGTCCGACCTCATGGGCCTTGTTGGTCATTACAGCCCTTCCCCCTCTCCCAAATCCAAGGAAACCCTCCTGGGTCTCTTACGTTCCATCGCTGGGTCCAGATCCTCCAGCTTGGCATCCAGCATGGGAAGGGTGTATCTAACAACATCTCTTACAACGTGAGTGCCAGAGTTCTGGTTAGCTCCCTTCCTCAGGCAGTCGAAGGATAGCCATGGCTTCTTTTACAGTGTCCATTTTGGACTCTGAGGCCCTAACGATGGTGATGGAGAGGCGGGGCTGGCACGTCTGGGAGGACTTTTGACTGTCTCTCAAAAGTTGGCTTTGCTTTGGGGCTTTACTGCAGGAAAACCAGAGTTTACTTGTATCCGATACTTCCTGAGGGAGGTGACGTAATCCTCTGTGCTCAAGGGGTAGCCACATAACTGGGCGTGGGCATCCACTTCCATCAGGATATCTTCCCACTCATACATCCCACTATCAGCATTGTCCAATGACAAGGCCAGCTGCAGCACCCGTTTGAAGTTGGGTTTTTGGGTCGGTATGTTATTTACCCCACATACCAAGCATCTCATTAACCATCAACCCAAATTCACAAGCTTCAGCCAATCATCTCAACCTTGTTAGGAAACCTCCGTCTCCCAGAGTGCTGAGTAAAACTGGTACCTTCTCAGGATCAGAGGAGGCTTAGGATTATAGTATTTCCTCACTAGCTCCATCAACGGTTTGCTATTTGGTGCCTCCGGGAAGGCTAAGCTGCAAATAGCCGCAATAGAAGAACGACCCGCTGCTTTCCATCTGCTACAATGTCATTAGCCCTGTAAAGGTAACTCATGCATTCGACATACTGGGCCCAGCCTAGGTAAAAAAAACCAGCCCAGTTTCCCAAACGGCGGTACCATCCCTGACAATGGCTTACCCACAATGTGAAGCAGGCTGTTAGTGAGCAAGTTCCTTAGGGTCGTTCTTTTTCATCGGCAATCTTTCTTCAGCAGCCGGTGTCCCTTCACTATTCCCTGTATTTTCCCACTCCCTCTCCCCTCTGCTCCACTCCCTCTCCCTCTCCACTCTGCTCCCTCTCCACTCCGCTTCCTCTCCACTCCCACTCCCTCTCTTGCTCCCTTTCCACTCCAGACCCTCTCCACTTTACTCTTCGAGTGCTTTAGGTTGAAAGTCAAAGTTAGGTGTGCTAGTGGACCTGAAACCCCCATATTGATATAGAGGTGAGACTCCCTGATTGGACAAGCAATTATGACCTCAATCAGGGAGCTCATAATCTAACAGCTCAATCTCAGGGGTCTTGCTGAAGTCACCACACAAACGAGATCATCAGTGCCCTTTAGACAACATCTTGCCAATCCCCAACCTTGACCACCTAAAAGGACAAGGGCAGCAAATACCTGGGAACATCATCATCTAGAGGTTCCCCTCCCAATCACTCACCGTCCTGACTTATAGAACACAGAAAAACTACAGCACAAACAGGCCCTTCGGTCCATAAGTTGCACCGAACATGTCCCTACCTACTAGGCTTACCTATAACCCTCTATCTTACTAAGTCCCATGTAAGAACAAAGAACAATCCAGCACGGGAAACAGGCCCTTCGGCCCAACGAGCCCGCGCCGCCACATCACCCTGCACCTATTCTACCCTGCATATCTATGAATGGAACCCTACTCAGTCAGATTCAGGGAAGAAATAGTGTCAATTTGGTAAAAACCGATTAGCCTGAGAGCACATTTTTGGGGTGTGGGAGGAAACCGGAGTGCCCGGAGGAAACCCACGCAACCACAGGGAGAATGCACAAACTCCCACAGACACAGGCCCAAATCTATGTGCCTGCATAGCCAGCAGTGCTAGTCACTGAGCTGTTGCGGCGCCCATCTACCGGTCCAGGATCAAGCACACACACCGACACGAAGTTCTAGGCCACTCCTGGAACTTCCAAGAGCAGCCCAGGCACGACCCGCCGTGTGAATGCCCCTCGTTTGACACGAGGTGGACCTCCACCTGTGGAATAAAGTCAAAATATTAATCTTACAGCCTGCCTTTCCGGTGTCTCCCGAGGTTTAACCCTATTTAATATCCCCTACCATATCCCTCCATTCTCGTTTCACTCATGTGCCTATCTAACTGCATCTTAAACGAGTCCAATGTTCCTGCCTCCACCACCCTACTCGGTAGCGCGTTCCAGACCCCTACAACTCTCTGCGTAAAGAACCTTCTTCTCACCTCCAAATTATACCTCTCCCCCTCACCCTTAAATGATGACCTCTCGTGTTTGTATCTAGTCTAGGGAGCAGTCTCTCACTATTAACTCTATCCATTCTCTTCATTATCTTATATACTTCTATCATGTCCCCTCTCAATCTCCGCCTTTCCAAGGAGAATAATCCCAGTTTCTTCAACCTCTCCTCGTAACCCAGTCCCCCCATGCCAGGCAACATCCTGGTAAACCTCCTCTGCACCCTTTCCAGAGACTCCACGTCCTTCCGGTAGTAAGGTGACCAGAACTGCACGCAGTACTCCAAATGCGGTCTAACCAACGTTCTGTACAATTGAAGCATTAGACAGCAGCTTTTATACTCTATGCCCCTTCCTATAAAGGCCAACATCCCATAAGCCTTCCTAACAACCTTCTCCACTTGTGAAGCAACCTTCATGGATTTGTGAACCTGCACTCCCAGGTCCCTCTGTATGTCTATACTCCTAATCGGCCTCCCTTTAATCTCATAGCTCCTCTCTGCATTATTCCGTCCAAAATGCATCACCTCGCATTTGTCAGGATTAAATGCCATCTGCCACCTATCTGCCCACTGCACCAGCCTATCTATATCCTGTTGTATCACCTGACAATCCAGTTCCGTACCCGCCAACCCTGCCATCTTGGTGTTATCAGCAAACTTGCTAATCACACCACCTACGCCCTCTTCCAAGTCATTTATGTAGATTACAAAGAGGAGAGGTCCCAGTACTGAGCCCTGCGGCACACCACTGGTCACTGGCCTCCAGCCCGACAAGGTCCCTTCCACAGCTACCCTCTGTCTCCTATTTCCCAGCCAGTTCTCAATCCACCTAGCTACCTGGCCTCGTATCCCATGCGCCTTAACCTTTTCTACCAGCCTACCGTGAGGGACTTTGTCAAACGCCTTACTGAAATCCATATAGATGACATCAACGGTTCTCCCATCGTCAACCGTTTTTGTCACCTCCTCAAAGAATTCCACCAGATTCGTAAGGCAAGACCTCCCTCTAACAAAGCCATGTTGCGTATCCCTAATCAGATTGCAACACTCCAAATGCTCATACATCCTACCCCTAAGTATTTTTTCCATTAACTTCCCTACCACCGACGTCAAACTCACCGGTCTATAATTCCCAGGGTTACCCCTACTGCCTTTTTTGAACAACGGGACCACATTTGCTACCCTCCAGTCTTCTGGGACCTCACCTGTGTCCAAAGAAGAGACAAAGATTTGCGCCAGAGGCCCAGCAATTTCATCTTTCGCCTCCCTAAGCAGCCTGGGATAAATACCATCAGGCCCTGGAGCTTTATCCGTCCTTACGCTACCTAAAAGCCCTAGCACTTCCTCTCTCGTAATAACTATATCCTGCAAATAAACCTCCACTCCCTCCAAGAGACCACACGATTCCGAACCCCTCTCCTTTGTGAATACCGACGCAAAGTATTCATTCAGGAGCTCCCCCATCCCCTCCGACTCAATACACAACTCACCACTCTTGTCCCTAAGAGGACCAATTTTCCCTCTAACTACTCTCTTGCCTCTGATATAGGAATAAAATGCCTTTGGATTTTCCTTAATCCTACCAGCCAAAGCCATCTCATGCCCTCTCTTCGCCCTTCTAATTCCCCTTTTTAGCTCCCTCCTACTCTCGCTGTATTCTTCCAGCGCACTCTCCGTACCCATTTGTTTTGACCTAACATACGCCTCCCTCTTCTTCCTGACCAAGTCTTCAATATCCTCCGTAATCCACGGCTGTCTAATCCTTCCTTTCCCATCCTTTCGCTTAACCGGAACATACCTCCCCTGCAACCATTTCATTTTGTCCCTAAATACCTCCCACTTGCCAACCGTGGACTTGCCAGCTAACAGTCCCTCCCAATCAGTTTGCTGCAGCTCCCTCCTAATCCTGCCATAGCTCGCCTTTCCCCAATTCAGCACACTCCCACTCGGACGGCACTCGTCCCTTTCCATTTTTATCCTAAAGTAGACGGACTTGTGATCACTGTTCGATGTACTCATCCAAAAGTCTTTTAAAAGACCCTATCGAATCCGCTTCGACTTGGAAACCTATCTCTGTTCCTTCACTGTTGCTGGGTCAAAATCCCGGAACTCCCTCCCTAACAGCACTTTGGATGTCCCTACACCACAAGGACTGCAGCGATTCAGTAAGACAGCTCACCACCACCTTCTCAAGGGCAATTAGGGATGGGCAATAAATGCTGGCCTAGCCAGCAACGGCCATAAATAAACTCAAATTTCTAAAAGATTATTTCAGGCTGTGTCTCACGTCCCACTCTACTGGGGCAAACTCTGAATTCACCCCGTGTGTTATTTTTAGTCAATGGATTCATCCTGTCTGTGCTATTCCCAACAATCCATAACTTCTAGAATAAAGTAAACAGAACAAAGAACAAAGAACAGTTCAGCACAGGAACAGGCCCTTCGCCCTTCAAGCCTGTGCCAATCATGATGCTTGCCTAAACTAAAACCGTATGCACTTACGGAGTCCGTATCCTTCTATTCTCATCCTAGTTATGTATTTGTCTCGTTGCCTCTTAAATGCCGCTATCAGACCCGCTCCCACCCCCTCCCCGGGCAGCGTGTTCCACCACCCTCACCACCCTCTGTGTAAAAAACTTGCCTCGCACATCTCCTCTAAACTTCTCCCCCCGCACCTTAAACCCCTGTCCCCCTAGTACTTGACTTTTCTACCCTGGGAAAGAGCATCTGACTATCCACTCTGTCCGTGCCACTCATAATCTTGTAAACCTCCATCAGGTCGCCCCCTCAATCTCCATCATTCCAGTGAGACCAAAGTGAGTTTCTCAAACCTCTCCTCATAGTTGATACCCTCCAGACCAGGCAACATCCCTGTAAACTTTTTTGTACTCTCTCCAAAGATCCACATCCTTCTGGTAGTGTGGCAACCAGATTGTACGCAATATTCTGAATGAGGTCTGACTAAGGCTCTGTACAGCTGCAGCACGACCCGCCAATTTCTATACTCAATGACCTGACCAATGAAGGCGAGGTTGCCTTATGCCTTCTTGTCCACCTGTGTTGTCACTTTCAATGATCGGTGGACATGTACGGCCAGATCTCTCTACCTGTCAATATTCCTAAGGGTTCTACCATTTACTGTATAATTCCTGCACACATTGGACCTTCCAAAATGCATTACCTCACCCTTGTCCGGATTAAAAGCCATCTGCCATTTCTCTGTCCAAGTCTCCAACCGGTCTCTATCTTGCTGTATCCTCTGACAATCCTCTTCATTATCCACAACTCCAGCAAACACATGCCCTTTTCTCTAAGCAATGCAGGAATGATAAAACTAATCCCAGAGTAAACACAAACAATCCCATTTAAACTATTTAAGAAGCGATGATAGGACTCATCGTAGTCAAATCAGCAAGCTGTTAGCTGAGAAAGCACAGAAACTGAGAGAACTGCAGTAATCATGGTTAAAAAAGCCTTTCTTAAAGGGACACTAACCTCACAGATGAATCTATGTCACGTTAGCCGAAGGATGGACCGTGGAGCCTCCTATGGAGCATTTGAAACCTTATCTCTCTAAACATCAGAAGGCGGCACGGTGGCACAGTGGGTTAGCGCTGCTGCTTCACAACTCCATGGTCCTGGGTTCCATTCCCAGCTCGGGTCACTGTCTGTGTGGAGTTTGCATATTCTCCTTGTGTCTGCATGGGCTTCCTCCGGGTGCTCCGGTTTCCAAAGATGTGCGGGTTAGGTTGATTGGCCATGCTAAGAAATTGCCCCCTTAGTGTCCAGGGATGTGTAGGTTAGAGGGATTAGTGGGTATAATATGTAGGGATATGGGGGCAGGGCCTGGGTGGGATTGTGTTCGGTGCAGACTCGATGGGCCGAAGGGCCTCTTTCTGCACTGTATGATTCTACAATCTTCTATGAGTTCAGTGTAGAAAATGGCATCATCTTATGGGGAGCAAATGTGGTTGTCCCAAGTCCAGACCAGTGACCAAGAATTGCACAATGGCCACCCAGGAATTTATTTAGAATCACAGAATCCCAAAAGGAGGCCATTTGGCCCATTGAGTCTGCACCGACAACAATCCCACCCAGGCCCTATCCCCGTGACCCCTGCTAATTCCCTGATACTAGTGTAAATTTATCACGGCCAATCCACCTAACCCACACTTCTTTGGACTGTGGGAGGAAACCGGAGCACCTGGAGGGAACCCACGCAGGCACGGGGAGAACGTGCAAACTCCACACAGACAGTGACCCGAGGCTGGAATTGAACCCAGGTCCCTGGGTGCTCTGAGGCAGCTGTGCTAACCACCGTGCCACCATGTTGCCCCAAAAAAGAATTTCTCAAATGACAATGGGGTTTCCATTTCCAAACTTAAATTGAAAGACTTTTTTGATCGGCAAAAGAGATAGAGGCCAATGGAACTAAAACATGTAGATGGAGGTAATATACAAAAAGAAGATTTCTTTCTGTTTTACCCCAGTCCAACGCCGGCATCTCCACATCGGTAATATACAAACCAGCCATTATCTAACCGAGTGGTGGAACAGGCTTGAAAGGCTGAATGGCCTCCTCCTGTTCCGGTTTCCCAGAGAGAAACCCAGCTAAAAAGATCGAATGGTAACAAGAAACAAGGGAGGGAAAGAAGTCAAAAGCTTGCAGCAATGTCCCTGAGACTTGAAGCTTGACACTGCAGTGAGATTGAATGGTTAGTACAGGGAATGGGTGAAGAACAAAGCAATGGAGGAAATCACAGCTGGTGACAGAGAGAGAGAGAAGGGCAAGGGGGAAATAAGGAGATATCCTGGATAAGAAATGGAGTTAAAGAGTAAATGACCGGTGACATGGTGGTTAGCATTGCTGCCTTACAGTGTAAGAAGTCTGACAACAGCAGGCTTAAGTCCAACTGATTTATTTGATAGTAAACTCACAAGCTTTTGGGGCTTGCCCTTCGTCAGGTGAATGGAGAGTTTTGTCTGTGCTGTTATATGCTCTGTCTGAGGCCAGAACTCTCCATTCGCCTGACGAAGGGCAAGCCCCAAAAGCTTGTGAGTTTACTATCAAATAAATCAGTTGGACTTAAACCTGGTGTTGTCAGACTTCTTACTGTGTTTACCCCAGTCTAACGCCAGCATCTCCACATCATGCCTTATAGTGTCCCAGAGACGCAGGTTCAATTGCAACCTTGAGTCACTGTCTGTGTGGAGTTTGCACGTTCTCACCGTGTCTGCATGGGTTTCCTCCAGATGCTCCGGTTTCCTTCCACAGTCTGCAAGACTTGCTGGTCAGGGTGCGTTTACCCAAAGAGACATTGGAGTGTGGCGACTAGAGGAATTTCACAGTAGCTTCATTGCAGTGGTAATGCAAGCCTTACTTGTGACTAATAAATAAACTTGAAATGATTAACAGAAATAAGAAGATAATGGCTGAGACAAAACTAACCACAATGGGAAAATGAACTGGATAGTAATAAATATTTTCAGCGTGGATACAGGCAGAATAATTCAGCTCAGGAGACACAGAGAGAGAGGGAGAGTCACCACCAACTGCTGTAAACACAGCATCTACTCACTGCAGTTAATTAGCACATTCCGAGCTTGTGGAATTAACACTAATTCAGTTTATTTTTTGTCATGATCCCTGGATCGTGCTGTCGGAACCTTGGGAAAAAGGCTGACCTGGGTTCCTTGGCACTGGGAGGAAGGGTTCTGGGCTGGAGGGAGAGCTGTGGCCTTGATACTCCCTCATTGATGGGGAGTTGTGATGATGCCCTGTGGCGAGGGTGGGGGGGTAGCAGTGATGTTGGCAGGTGGCGTACAGACCTGAACCACAATAAGGCAGAAAGGGACAGACTGAGTAATTTAAAAGGCCTAATTTCAGGGTTTAGGAAAGCTAATAAAAAAGTAATGACTAATAAATAAACTTTACTTTTTAATATTGGAAAGAATTCTGAGAAAAATATGAACCGATCAAAGATTTGTTAAGAGAAGATCGGTGATAAGTTAAATAACTGAAACTTTTGAGGTGGTGATGAGAAGGGTTAATGAGGGCAGCATGTTTGATGTAGTCTATTTGGATTTCAGCAAAGCTTTGGATAAGGTTCCACATGACAGACTTTTCATGAAGCAGAAAGACTGTGGGATCCAAGACAAAGTTGAATCCAAAATTGATGCTGTGGCAGGAAGCAAAGGGAGGGGAGTTTCTGTGGCTCATTCCCATTGGGTTCCACAAGTCTCAGTTCCCGGAACCTTGCTTTCTGTGGAATAGAACCTTAGAGTGATACAGCACACACAAATGCCCTTCAGCCCAACCAGCCAATGCTGACCATGATGACCTCTCAGCTAGTCTCAATTGCCCACATTTGGCCCATATCTCTCTAACCCTTTCCATCCATGTAGAGCATAGAAAAACTACAGCACAAACTGGATAAGACATATACTTATCCAAATGCTTTTTAAAAAAGTATTGCTATTGTACCCGCCTCAACAAGGCGCGGCACGGTAGCACAGTGGGTTAGCACTGCTGCTTCACAGCTCCAGGGTCCTGGATTCGATTCCTGGCTCTGTCTGTGTGGAGCTTGCACATTCTCCTCATGTCTGCATGGGTTTCCTCCAGATACTCCAGTTTCCTTTCACAGTCCAAAGGTGTGCCGGTTAGGTTGATTGGCCATGTTAAGAAATTGCCCCTTAATGTCCAGGTTAGAGGGGATTAGTGGGTATAACATGTAGAGATTTGGGGGTTGGGCCTGGATGGGATTGTGTTCGGTGCAGACTCGAAGAGGCCGAAGGGCCTCTTCCTGCGCTGTAGGGTTCTATGATCTATGAACAACTTTCTCTGGCAGCTCATTCCATATACGCACTGCCCAAAATTACACACTGTATAGATTAGTGATGTAGATTTGATTGTTGGAGGTGTGATGAAGAGGTTTGTAATCCATGGGGTGGTACGTGGTTAGCACTGTTGCCTCACAACTGCAGGGACCCTGGTTCAATTCCCAGCTTGGGTCACTGTCTGTGGGAAGTCTGCACATTCTCTCCGTGTCCACATAAGTTTCCTCCCACACTCCAAAGACATATGGGTTAGGTTGATTGGCCATGCTAAATTGACCCTTAGGGGGAGTAGCAGGGTAAATATGAGGGATTATGGGAATAGGGTCTGGGTGGGACCGTTATTGGTGCAGACTCAATGGGCCGAATGGCCTCCTTGCGTGCTGTAGGGATTCTATGATTCTAATTGCTGTGTGGTTGATAATGAAGGAGAAAGTTTTTTTTATTAATTCATGGGGCATGGGCACCACTGACTGGCCAGCATTTATTGCCCATCCCTAGTTGCCCTTATTCAGACAGCATTGAGAATCAACAATATTCCTGTGACTCTGGAGTCACATGTAGGCCAGACTGGGTAAAGACGGCAGATTTCCTTCCCTAATGGGACATTAGTGACCCAGATGGGTTTTTCCAACAATTTTCAATCTTAATTCCAGATTTTTTTATTGAATTCAAATTCCACCGTCTGCTCTGGCCGGGATTCGAACCCAGGTCCCCGGAACATTAGCTGAGTTTCTGGATTAATAGTCTGGTGATGATTCCACTGGGCCATCGCCTCTATTGGGCCTTGGGTAGAAAAATGGCAAATGGAGTTCATTCTACTCAGAGAGAAAAATACAGTAAAACAGGGAAATAGGAATCATAGTCTGGATTATGACTATGGGTGGAAAAGAGTGAAATATGTTTGAGAAAGTTTATTGAGGGAAGGACATATAATCCATATAAGTAAGTAATTGGTTGGATGTTGAGAAGGGGGATTAGCAAGGTCAATACATGGGGGATAGAGCCTGGGTGGAGTGTTGCCAGTGTAGGTTCGATGGGCTGAATGGCCTCCTTCTGTCCTGTGGGGATTCTGTGATGCTAAGTGCAGGGGAACAGAGGAACATTGGATTTCCACAGATTCCTGAAGGTAGCTGGAGAGGTAGAACGCTGCGATTCGGAATACACTGAAAGAGTGGCTGGAATTCTCCGGCTCCAGCGGGATTATCCGATCCTGTCGATGGCGAACCCCCTGCCAAGGGGGGCAACTTCAGTGGGAATTCCTGATGACAGCAGCAGGACTGGAGGACCCCGCTGCCAGCAAACAGCGCACCCCCTCCATCCCCCAGGAAAACCCCTGAAGGGAGGCTGGAGAATCTCACGCAGAATGGGACAACTTGGAAATGATGCTGGAAGTGTGTAAAATACTGGTGAGCGCACAGTTTGAGTACCACCGAGTGTCAAAGCATTATGAGATTGTGAAAGAGCGAGAGAGTGAGAGAGAGAAAGATAGAGAGAGACACACACTCAGAGAGTGAATGAGAGAAAGAGAGATTGAGAGAATGAGTGAGGGAGAGGGAGAGACAGGGAGGGAGAGAGAAAGAGAGTGTGAGAGAGAGAGAATGAATGAGAGAAAGAGAGAGAGACAGAGACAGAAAGAGATAGAGAGTGAGAGAGAGAGAGACAGATAGAGAAAGAGAATGTGAGGCACACAGAGAGAATGAATGAGAGAGAGAGAGAGTGAGACATTGAGAGAATGAGTGAGAGAAAGACAGAGAGAGAGACAGAGACAGACAGAGATAGTGAGAGAGAGACAGAAATAGAAAGAGAGAGAGAGACAGGGACAGAGAGAGAGGGACAGAGGGAGAGGGACAGAGGTACGGTGGTACAGTGGTTAGCACTGCTGCCTCACAGTGCCAGGGACTCAGGTTCGATTCCCGACTTGGGTCACTGTCTGTGCGGAGTCTGCATGTTCTCCACATGTCTGTGTGGGTTTCCTCCAGGAACTCCGATTTCCTCCCACATTCCGAAAGACGTACAGATTAGGTGCATTGGCCATGCTAAATTGCCCTTTAGTGTCCCAGGATATGTAGGTTAGAGGGATTAGCATGGTAAAGTGTGGGCTTGTGGGAATAGGGTCTGGGGTGGGTCAGTGCAGACTCAATGGGCTGAGTGGCCTCCTCCTGCACTGTAGGGATTCCATGAGGAGATTTACATAAGAACATAAGAAATAGGAGCAGGAGTAGGCCATCTAGCCCTTCGAGCCTGCCCCGCCATTCAATAAGATCATGGCTGATCTGTCGCTGCTCAGTTCCACTTTCCGGCCCTCTCCCCATAACCCTTAATCCCCTCTCTTATCAAAAACCCATCAACCCGCGTCTTAAAAATATTTAGCGAGGCAGCCTCCACCACTTCAACGGGCAGAGAATTCCAGAGATTCACCACCCTTTGAGTGAAGAAGTTCCTCCTCAACTCCGTTCTAAACCGCCCCCCTTTTATCTTGAGGCTGTGCCCCCTAGTCCTACTGTCTTTTTTACAAAGAGGCTGCCTGAATAATTCTGCTTTGAGGAAAGATTGGATTGGCTGGACCAGAGGAGGTGAAGATTAAATTGAAGAGTATAAAATAAAGGGGATAGAGTGAAGGTGGGGGGTTGGGGGGGGGGGGGGAGCGGGGGGGGGTGGTGGCCTATTCTCCTCGGTTAAGGAAACCATAAGCAGTGGCGGGGGCCAGGGTGGGTGGATTTCGGTTAAGAGGCGTAAGTCTCAGAGGGGGTCTGGGGGCAAGTTCTTTTATCGGGAAGGTGGTGGAATTTTGGGTGGTGGATACAGAAACCTTCTGGAGGAGGGAACCGAGTGCAGGGTGTCGAAATTTGCGGATGACACCAAGATTGGGGGAACGGCAAATTGTGTGGAGGGTGTGGAGAGTCTGCAGAAGGATCTAGATAGGCTGGGCGAATGGGCCAGGAAATGGCAAATGGAATTTAATGTTGGCAAGTGTGAGGTGGTCCACTTTGGTAGGAAGAATGGTAGGAAGGAATATTACTTACGTGGCGAAAAACTGCAGCAGGCGACGGTGCAGAGGGACCTCGGGGTCCTTGTGCATGAGTCGCAAAAACCCAGCTTGCAGGTGCAGCAGGTGGTCAGGAAGGCGAATGGGATGCTGGCCTTCATAGCGAGGGGGATTGAATATAAAAGTAGGGAGGTCTTGCTGCAGCTGTATAGGGCATTGGTGAGGCCGCAGCTGGAGTACTGTGTGCAGTTTTGGGCGCTGCATCTGCGCAAAGATATTTTGGCCTTGGAGGGAGTGCAGAGGAGGTTTACTAGGCTGATACCGGAGTTGAGGGGGTTGAGCTATGAGGAGAGGCTGAATGAACTAGGCTTGTACTCGTTGGAGTTTAGAAGAATGAGGGGAGATCTCATTGAGACGTATAAGATGATGAATGGGATGGATAGGATAGAGATGGAGAGACTCTTCCCGCTCAAAAAAGACAGTAGGACTAGGGGGCACAGCCTCAAGATAAAGGGGGGGGCATTTTAGAACGGAGTTGAGGAGGAACTTCTTCACTCAAAGGGTGGTGAATCTCTGGAATTCTCTACCCGTTGAAGTGGTGGAGGCTGCCTCGCTAAATATTTTCAAGAAGCGGGTTGATGGGTTTTTGATAGGAGAGGGGATTAAGGGTTATGGGGAGAGGGCGGGAATGTGGAACTGAGCTACGACAGATCAGCCATGATCTTATTGAATGGTGGGGCAGGCTCGAAGGGCCAGATGGCCGACTCCTGCTCCTATTTCTTATGTTCTTATGTTCTTATGTAACGCTTAAAACATACTGGAAATCTGAAGTGCTGTAACCTATACAGCTATTGGCTAGGAGCCAGAGAGTGGGATTCTGCTGAGTGGCTACTGTCAGAAATGAGAGACTGAATGGCCTCTTTCCGTGGTTTCGAAGGCTGGGACTTTCCGATGTGGTGTGACCTGCGCTTCTCAGGAGAATCGAGAGCCCAGGGCGAGAAATCCATTCCACTGGGCCAGGAATCATCACTCTAATTCGGTGATTGCAGAGGGTGAATTTTAGTTTACGACTTGTTATTTTAATAATATTTTGTTTGCAATTTTAATAATCTGGGACTGTGGCTGGAGGGGAAAATGAAGGTCACATGACCTGTTTTAAACTCCGATGCAGGTTGGGTGGTGTGACCGTTGAAGGTTGGCTGGGCTGGGAAGGAAAGGTAAGGTGTTGTCACTTGAGGACAATGGCAGAAGCACCTATGTTTACAGCAGCCAGACTGCCATCTCTCCAAAGTCACCAGAATAAAACCCCTCACCATGAAAGACAGTTATAAGTTACTAGGTCAGGAAGGAACTAAAGCATACCTTTGTGTTCTAGACGGTCATACTTTAAATGGTCCATTTACTTGTAAGATGTTCTCTCAAAGATAATG
The DNA here is from genome assembly GCA_037974335.1 of Prionace glauca. Classification (NCBI taxonomy): domain Eukaryota; kingdom Metazoa; phylum Chordata; class Chondrichthyes; order Carcharhiniformes; family Carcharhinidae; genus Prionace; species Prionace glauca. Next base: position 3,012,309 of record CM075754.1, on the reverse strand, counting down.
AATCACTAATTCTACCTGGATCCAAGGCTCATGTGACTCACAATGTCATGGAGCTCGGTTTTGAGAGGGGATGGGTTTCTAATCTATTCCTGAAGCCTACAAACAGGAAGTCTACTAGAATCTGGGAGAGGTACAGCAACTAGAGGCTGGTAGTCTCCATGGTCAACTGTGCAGGAATGCAGGTGAGAGCTCACGCTTGGATTGAAAGGCCAAATTTAAAATGAAGCTGGAAGAGTTGCCTAACTTGAGTCAGAGGAAGAATCACCAGGATAAACCCTCACCATGAAAGGCAATTCTGAGATTGGAACTTACCAGCTTGGAAAAGGAAATGAATGGAAATAAATTCTCGGGATCTAAGAATCACTTTGGATAAGGGGCCAGGAAAATTGAATGACTACTGAAGGGACAGTGTAAATTATACCTGTGAGGTGGGTTTTTGGTTGTGTTAAAGGTAAAAGGGAAAAGTTGTGTTCTGTAGAATAAGGTACAAGTTACCCGTAATGTTTAGTCAAAAATGTTTTTAGTCTGTTTGTTACAGTAAAAGTCTTAAAATGTAAAATTCTGTAATATCATTCTTTCAGCTAAAAACTGTAATGTCAAATTTCTCTTTGTTTACAGTTATCAGCCTATAAGGGGATAGTAAAGTGGGGCTTTTATCTGTATGGATGGGGGAGGAGGGGAGAGATCACTCCATTGTAAAACCAAAGTATGGAGAGATAAATGAATAGACAAATGAAGAGTGTGACACTGATGACCAGACAGATTCATGAACAAACATCAAGAGCTGAGACCAGATAGAAAGAATGCAGAGAGTTGTGAGGTAGGCAGTGACAGACAAATAAAGACTTGTCCATACGGGAGTCAGAGTTGGCTTTTTGATGCTCTGGATGTTGCATCCTTGAAATTGCAGTGCACTAATTGCTGTTAATGATGTGACTGTGACCTCACTTCTTTCATTAGTGGGCGTGAGCTGGTTGTGCTCAACTCCTGGGGACAGAGTGTGTAACTGGTGCTGTAGGAAAGAGCTTTCGCTCGAAGACATCCCTGAGGCTCATACTGAACTTATCAATAAAACAGATACACACTCATACAGATAGGCAGATACGGACAGACACACATGGATAGACAGACACACACATGGACACTCAGACACAGACACATACACAGACAGGGACATGTGCGCAGACAGGGACATGCAAGGCAGACACACACACACAGACAGAAGGACACACACACAGATAGATGGACATACGCACACACGCATAGACAGACAGACACACAGAGTTGGGCGGACATGTAGACAGATGGACAGACTGACACACACAGACGGAAGGACACACACACAAATCACAGAATTATAGAATCTACAGTGCGGAAGGAGGCCATGTGGTCCATCGAGCCTGAACCAATCCATCCAGGCTCTACCCCCGTAACCACTTATATTTATCCTCTAATCCCCTCGACACTAAGGGTCAATTTAGCATGGCCAATCAACCTAACCGCACATCTTTGGATTGTGGGAGGAAACCGGAGCACCCGGAGGAAACCCACGCAGACACAGGGAGAATGCGCAAACCCCACACAGACAGTGACCCGAGCCAGGAATTGAACCCGGGTCCCTGGCGCTGTGAGGCAGCAGTGCTAACCACTGTGCTACCGTGCCACCCACAGAGGTGGACACACAACAGACATATAGGCAGACAGACAGAGACAGATGGGCAGATACACAGACAGATGCAGACATACACAACTGATGGTCACATACTGACAGACTTATATACAGATGGACAGACAATAGACAGACAGACAGACAGACAAATACACACACACACTCACACACACACACACACAGACACACTCACAAACAGATGGACACACACAAACAGATGGACACACACAGACAGATGGACACACACAGACAGATGGACACACGCACGTAGATAGATACACATACTCAGACAGATAGATATAAACACGCCGACAGGTGAGACACACACGTAGATAGATACTCACACACAGACAGATGACGCACGCAGACAGACAGATGACGCACGCAGACAGATAGATATACAGATACACACAGACAGATACACACACGCAGACAGATAGATACACACGCAGACAGATAGATACACACATGCAGACAGATAGATACACACACGCAGACAGGTGAGACACGCATGCAGATAGATACACACATGCAGACAGGTGAGACACGCATGCAGATAGATACACACATGCAGACAGGTGAGACACGCATGCAGATAGATACACACATGCAGACAGATGGACACACACAGCCTCAGTTTAACTACACCCCTCAGCAGTTTACTGAGGTGTCAGCCTGGATGCTGTGCTCAGTCACTGCGGTGGGACTGGAAGCTGTGACTCTCAGCATTGGGGGTGCCCACCGACCCAACCCGGGGGGTTCAGCAGGGGTCAGCGGAGTGCCTTCAGGGGTGGGGGGAAGGGGGGGTCAGCAGGGGTCAGCGGAGTGCCTTCGGGGGTGGGGGTAAGGGGGGGTCAGCGGAGTGCCTTCGGGAGGGGAAGGGCAGCACTTGGTTGGTTCTGCCTGCCCTGACCCAGGGCACTGAGGCCAATCCTGGCCCTCTGTGATAGGGGCTAACCCAGATTACAGCAGGTCCCCTGGCCTGTCTGAACAGGCCGCTGATGGGTCCTGAGCCCTCAGCCGTTGGGAGAACGCTTGCTCTTTACCACTTTTCCTTCGCTTCATTAACACCAGCAAAGCTCAGACAGAAAATGGGAAGAACTGAAGGAGAAGTTGTTTCTGCTGGCAGGCAGCCCAATGATCAGCGGACATGGGAGTGCGGTGAATCTGATCTGAAATTTACTGCGGAAAGCAAGATCAGACAGGGAGCTGGAGAACTATACAAAAAGGAAACACAGAGCGATGGGGTCAAGCGAGTCTGATGGGATAACTCTTTCAAATGAGCTAGCATGAATAGAAGGGGCTGAATGGCTTCCTCCGCGCTGTCAGATTAATGAAGGAGAGGAAATTAGATGGTGTTGATAAAAACAAAGTAAATAATTGACAAAAATGTAAGAATAAAGGAGAAGAAATCAGTTGCCTCAGCTTAATGCAATAGGATTTAAAATAGTGAGCTCATTATGTAAATTAGGTTCTATGATATGCAAATGTAGTTACTTGAAAACTACGCTTCCCCCAATAACTTAAATAGAATCTTACCCTTACGAAATTCAGAGACTGATTATTATCTTATTAGTACCACTATTAATGATTAGGCTAATGACATCGAAATTATATATGTAAATTCTGCTACCCAGGAGATAGGCTAATATGGATCTTCTTGGTTTGTGAGCTGTTTCCTCGCTGTTCTCCAGCCTTTCCCCCTCCCCAGGAGGCACACAGTGCCTGCCAAAAGTATGCGTACTAGTTTGAGAGCGTAATGGGCTCTGGCAGGAGTATGTCAGGGGGCCCTAAGCTATTGAAGAGAGTTAGTTCATGGCTACACAGGCTTTGGGAATGACCGCACCCATCATTCCCAAACCAACTCCAACCAGAGAGGGAACGGCCAGTGTTGATGTCACTCCGACCCACATGGCGGTGATGAGTGGGAACACATTCACCTCCAGGCAAACCGTTAAACATCGCCAAACCTCTCCAAGACACTTCATCGCAGCAATCACCCAACTTCGTCATCATAGAATCCCTACAGTGCAGAAAGAGGCCATTTGGCCCATCGAGCTTGCACTGAACACAATCCCACCTAGGCCCCACTCCTGCAACCCCACACATCTATCCTGCTAACCCCTGGAACCATTCTTGTAAACCTCTCCTGCGCTCTCTCCATTGTGTTCACATCCTTCCTATAGTGTGGTGCCCAGAACTGTACACAATATTCCAGCTGAGCTCTTGTATAAGTTCAGCATAGCTTCTTTGCTCTTGTACTCTGTGCCCCAATTAATGAAGTGGGTATGCCGGCGTTGGACTGGCGTAAACACAGTAAAAAGTCTGACAACACCAGGTTTTAGTCCAACCGATTTATTTGATAATATTCTCACAAGCTTTCGAGGGGGCTGCCTCTTTGTCAAGTGAATGGAGAGTTCTGGCCTCAGACAGACAGAGCACATAGAGCACAGACAGTTGCTGATTAGAATGCGAATCCTTACACCTAACCTGCTGTTCAATTCTTAAAGTGGCTGATAATGTGAGTGGAAGGAGCACTGATCACAGTTTAAAGAGATGTGTATTGTCTCCAGACAGTACAGTAAGTGAGGTTTTGCAAACCCAGGCAAGTCACGGGGGTTACAGATAGTGCGACATGAACCCAAGATCCCTGTTGAGACCGTCCTCATGTGTGCGGAACTTGGCTATCAGTCTCTGTTCAGCGACTCTGCGCTGTCGTGTGTCATGAAGGCCGCCTTGGAGAATGCTTACCCGAAGGTCAGAGGCTGAATGCCCGTGACCGCTGAAGTGTTCGCCAACAGGAAGGGAACAGTCTTGCCTGGTGACTGTCGAGCGATGTTCATTCATCCGTTGTCGTAGCGTCTGCATGGTCTCCCCAACGTACCATGCTTCGGGACATCCTTTCTTGCAACGTATCAGGTAGACAATGTTGGCCGAGTTGCAAGAGTATTTACCATGTACCTGGTGGATGGTATTCTCACGTGTGATGATGGTATCCATGTCGATGATCCGGCATGTCTTGCAGAGGTTGCTGTGGCAGGGTTGTGTGGTATTGTGGTCACTGTTCTCCTGAAGGCTGGGTAGTTTGCTGCGAACAATGGTCTGTTTGAGGTTGTGTGGTTGTCTGAAAGCAAGAAGTGGGGGTGTGGGGATAGCCCTGGCGAGATGTTTGTCTTCATCAATGATATGTTGAAGACTCCATGAAGACAAACATCTCGCCAGGGCTATCCCCACACCCCCACTTCTTGCTTTCAGACAACCACACAACCTCAAACAGACCATTGTTCGCAGCAAACTACCCAGCCTTCAGGAGAACAGTGACCACAATACCACACAACCCTGCCACAGCAACCTCTGCAAGACATGCCGGATCATCGACATGGATACCATCATCACACGTGAGAATACCATCCACCAGGTACATGGTAAATACTCTTGCAACTCGGCCAACATTGTCTACCTGATACGTTGCAAGAAAGGATGTCCCGAAGCATGGTACGTTGGGGAGACCATGCAGACGCTACGACAACGGATGAATGAACATCGCTCGACAGTCACCAGGCAAGACTGTTCCCTTCCTGTTGGCGAACACTTCAGCGGTCACGGGCATTCAGCCTCTGACCTTCGGGTAAGCATTCTCCAAGGCGGCCTTCATGACACACGACAGCGCAGAGTCGCTGAACAGAGACTGATAGCCAAGTTCCGCACACATGAGGACGGTCTCAACAGGGATCTTGGGTTCATGTCGCACTATCTGTAACCCCCGTGACTTGCCTGGGTTTGCAAAACCTCACTTACTGTACTGTCTGGAGACAATACACATCTCTTTAAACTGTGATCAGTGCTCCTTCCACTCACATTATCAGCCACTTTAAGAATTGAACAGCAGGTTAGGTGTAAGGATTCGCATTCTAATCAGCAACTGTCTGTGCTCTATGTGCTCTGTCTGTCTGAGGCCAGAACTCTCCATTCACTTGACAAAGAGGCAGCCCCCTCGAAAGCTTGTGAGAATATTATCAAATAAATCGGTTGGACTAAAACCTGGTGTTGACAGACTTTTTACCCAATTAATGAAGCCCAGGATACTGTATACTTTACTATCTGCTCTCTACACCTGTCCTGCCATCTTCAATGATCTCTGCAAAAATACACCCAGCTCCCTCTGCCCCTGTCCCCTTTAAGAATTTTACCCCTTATTTTGTATTGTCTATGTTCTTCCTTCTAAAAATGCCCCACCTCACACTTCTCCACTTTGATCTTCACAGCCACCTATCTGCCCTCTCCACCAATTTATCCACGTCCTTTTGAAGTTCTGTATTGTTCTCACCACTGTCTACAACGCTTCCAAGTTTTGTATCATCTGCAAACTTTAAAATTGTCCCCTTCACACCAACATCTAGATCATGAATACATATCAGAAAAGGCAAGGGTCCCCGCATAGACCCCTGGAGATCCCCCTCTCACTCTTCTAAACTCAAATGAATATAATCCTAACCGACTTAGTCTCTCATACGACAGACCTGCCATCCCAGGAATCAGCCTGGGAAACCTTCGCTGTGCTCCCTCTATAGCAAGGACAACCTTCCTCAGATAAGGACACCAAAACTGCACACAGTATTCCAGGTGTGGCCTCACATCTATACAATTGCAAGTCCTCGGAAAGGTATCTGTTTATGTGGAGTCTCTGGAGTGTGTAAGTCTTTAACTCAGTGACAGTGAAATCATAGAGTATCATAGAATCCTACAGTGCAGAAGGAGACCATTCAGCCCATCGAGTCTGCACCAATTACAATCTCACCTATGTCCTATCCCTGAAACCCCACATATTGACCCCACTAATCCCTCTAACCTCGGCATCCCGGGACACTAAGGGGCAATTTAGCATAGCCAATTCACCTAACCCTGCACATCTTTGAACTGTGGGAGGAAACCGGAGCACCCAGAGGAAACCCACGCACACATGGGGAGAATGTGCAAACTCCACACAGACAGTGAATCAGGAATCGAATCTGAGAGACAGCAGTGCTAGCCACTGTGCTACTGTGCTGCCCCAGAAAGAAAGATGAATTTGTTCTAACTTAGGATGATGAGTGTCTTGGAGTGTCATGGTGTTCCCATGTATCTGCGGCCTTGTCCTTCTAGATGACCACAGTCATGGGTTTGGAAGGTGCTGTCGAAGGAGCCTTGGTGAGTTGCTGCAATGCATCATATAGATGGTGCACACGGCTGTTACTGTGCATGAGTTTGTGGATGCGTTGACAATCAAACGGGGTTGCTTTGTCCTGGATGGTGTTGAGCTTCTTGAGTGTTGTTGGAGCTGCACCCATCCGGGCAAGTGGAGGGTATTCCATCACACTCCTGACTTATACCTTGTAGATGGTGGACAGGCTTTAGGGAGTCAGGAGGTGAGTTACTCTCTGCAGGATTCCCAGCCTCTGACCTGCTCTTTAGCTACAGTATTTATATGTCTAGTTCAGTTCAGTTTCTGCTCAAGGGTAACTTCTACTAATACCTCTGCAGCTTGTTCCAGACATTCACCACCATCTGTATGAACAAAATGCCCCTCTGGACCCTTTTGTATCTCTCCCCTCTCACCTTAAACCTATGCCTTATAGTTTTAGACTCTCATACAGTTGGGAAAAGGTATTGACTATCAAACTTATCCATGCCCTTCATTATTTTATAGATTTCTCTATAAGTTCACACCTAAGCTTCCTATGCTCAAGGTAAAAAAGTCCAAGTCTATCCAGCCTCTCCTTATAAATCAAACTATCGCATCTCAGTAGCATCCTAGTAAATTTTTTCTGCACTCTTTCTAGTTTAATAATATCCTTTCTATATAGGGTGACAAAAACTGTACACAGTATTCCAAGTGTGGCCTTACCAATGTCTTGTACAACTTCAACAAGACGTCCCAACTCCTGTATTCAATGTTCTGACCAATGAAACCAAGCATGCCGAATGCCTTCTTCACCACTCTGTCCACCTGTGACTCCACTTTCAAGGAGCTATGAACCTGTACCCCTAGATCTCTTTGTTCTGTAACTCACCCCAACACCCTACCATTAACTGAGTAAGTCCTAACCTGGCTCGATCTATCAAAATGCATCATCTCGCATTTATCTAAATTAAACTCCATCTGCCATTCATCAGCCCATTGGCCCAATTGATCAAGATCCCATTGCAATCCTAGATAACTTTCTCCACTTTGCCAACAATCTTGGTGTCATCTGCAAATTTACTAATTGTGCCTCCGAAATTCTCGTCCAAATCATTAAGGACCCAGCACTGATCCCAGAGCACATCGCTGGTCACAGGTCTCCAGTTTGAAAAAAAAAACCTCTACAGCCCCCCTCTGTCTTCTGTCATCAAGCCAATTCTGTATCCATTTGGCTACCTCACCCTGGATCCCGTGAGATTTAATCTCATGCAACAGCCTACCATGTGGTACCTTGTCAAAGGCCTTTATGTATTGGATACCCAATGGAATAGCAACAATTCACACAGCTTTGGGGGAAAGATGGAAGAGTGGGACTCAGTGAGTCGCTCTGGCAGAGAGCTAGCATAGACAAGGCAGCCTGAATGGCCTCCTTCTGTGCTGTAACCATTCTATGATTCTGACTTTGACTCCAACCATTGCAGAGTATCCCAGTGATTCGCACTGACTCCAGTTTTGCTGTGGCTCCTTGATGCCACACTTGGCCAAATGATGTGAAGGGCAGCCACTCTCACCTCACTGACAATAATTAGTTATTCCAGCTCTGCTTCTTTATCACCTCCTGTGTCACAAGTAGCCCACTTCTGAGCTGGATCACTGGGTTGACTGCTCTTTTACTGGACCCTGACTGACCGCCTCGGTATGGCCAGTATTTTGACTGTTCATTTCCAGTATCCAGTTTCTGTTGTTTCTTTGTTGCCCCAATGAAGACAGGTAATTTTTTTTATAGAATCTCTGCAGTGCAGAAGGGGGCCATTCGGCCCATTGAGCCTGCACCAACTCTCCAACAGAGCATCTTATCCAACTCCACCAACCCTGTCCCATCCCTATAATCCCCATGCATTTACCCTGATAATCTCCCTAACCTGCACATCTTTGGGCAATTTACTATAGCCAATGTACCTAACTGCATGTCTTTCAGACTGTGAGAGGAAACTGCAATCCCATATATTTACCTTGTTAATTTAGCATGGCCAATCAACCTAACCCGCACATCTTTGGGAGTGTGGGAGAAATGATGTGGAGATGCCGGCGTTGGACTGGGGTAAACACAGTAAGAAGTCTGACAACACCAGGTTTAAGTCCAACCAATTTATTTGATAGTAAACTCGCAAGCTTTCGGGGTTCGGGGATGAAGGGGCAAACCCCAAAAGCTTGTGAGTTTACTATCAAATAAATTGGTTGGACTTAAACCTGGCGTTGTCAGACTTCTTAATCTGGGAGGAAACCAGAGCACCCGGAGGAAATCCATGCAGAAGAACGTGCAGACTCCACACAGACAGAGACCCAAGCCGGGAATCGAACCCGGGTCTTTGGTGCTGTGAGACAGCAGTGCTAACCACTGTGCCACCCCATGCACAGTGGGTAAATCATTCAGCCCATCTGCTCTATGCTAGCCCCGGGTGTTCCCCAAAGAATGCCCCCTAACCTTTCTATCTTCCTTGATCAGAATATCCTTCTCTTTCATTCTTGACCCTGTCTTCCCCCAGCTTTCTCTGAAATACATTGATGAAGCTTCACGTCAATCATTTGATGTGAGTCCCACATTTTAAGCCGTAAAAAAGTCTCCCCCTGAATTCCCAGTTGGATTTATTTGTCAGTATTTCAAGTTTAAGGCTTGCAGACTTCATACCCGACCCATGTGTGACCATGTCTTTACATACAGGGGTGCAAGGGGAGGGTGTGGGTATCGAGGCAGACTGATTAGAAGGCTTATTTCTGTTCTCCAGCACAATTCCAGCTCCTTGTGGTATTTAAAATCCTCCCCTAACCTTACCACCCACCTCCCTGACTGCTCCGCCACCCCCAAGACCGCCCATCCCTCCCCCATCATCATCCCATCTTCCCCAATGACCCTAATATATTCCCCATAGTCACTCATCCCGTACACACCATGTAAAGCTCTCCGATTCCATGAAACACCAATGGATTGTATTTTATATTCCTCCAAAATAAATCCCACACCATCTAATAAAAGCCTCCATGCCATTGGTGCGAGAAAAATTGCGTGTGAAAAATTCCTCGTAATACTTGTAATCCTATTGGCTTGCATCAACAATCCAAAAATCACACCAAAGAAACAATCTGTTATTACTATTTCTTGAAACTGGCACTCATTCTCAGATGAATGGAACAGCTGATGTGCTGAAACCCAATAGCACTTGAACATCAGCCAAGTGTTTAGAATGGCACAGCTGTGCAAACAATACTCTGTGAAATGAGGTGCTGCTTTCAAATTCAAAGCAGGATGCTTGCCAATCACTGTAAGAGAGAAGGTGGTTGGGTGTTTTTAAGTGCCAAAACCAAGTCTTTTTCCAGCCAGAACCATTTAAATCACAGTAGAAAAGATGGCAGCACAGGCTGACAGGATATTTTGTAACAGTTTTCACTGCATTGTGATGCTTTCTCCATTGGAAACATGCTATAATGCAAATATGCAAGACTGGTCAATGTAAGGGCTTAACTTACGTTTAAGGACGGAGCTCCATAATGAAACACTACATTAAAAACTACATTGTAGTAGAGAACTGAACAGTGAGATTTGAGAGTGCAAAAATACTTTACACTTACCTTTCAGAGTATTCCAGCAGGATTTCCATTTTCTTCACAAATTCTCAAACCTTTTATGCTTTTAATAGACCCAAAACCCCAAATGAAAATGGCACATGGGAAAAACTCTGACTTTGCCCCCCATTAGAACCCGAACTCATTGGGCGCAGGTCCCTTATTTGTACACCAGGCATCCCTAACCCACGAGAAATGTCAGAGAAAAAAGGCACATATCCAGGGATGCAGAGGAAAATCGGAGTTCCCGTCTCCTGTATAACTACGCCTCTTAGCTACAACATAGGGGTGCACAGTGGTTATCACTGCTGCTTCACAGTGCCAGGGACCTGGGTTCCTGGTCTGGGTCACAAACAGTGTGGAGAATAGAACATAGAACATAGAACATAGAACATTACAGCACAAACAGGCCCTTCGGCCCTCGAGTTGCGCCGATCACATCAACCCCACCAATCTATAGACCTATCTATAACCCCCAATCCCATTAAACCCCATATACTCATCCAGAAGTCTTTTAAAAGACCCCAGCGAGTTCGCCTCCACCACCGACGATGGCAGCCGATTCCATTCACTCACCACCCTCTGAGTGAAAAACTTACCCCTAACATCACCTCTGTACTTCCCTCCCCGCACCTTAAATCTGTGTCCTCTCGTAGCGACCATTTCAACCCGGGGAAATAGCCTCTGAGAGTCCACCCTATCTATTCCTCTCAACATTTTATAAACTTCTATCAGGTCGCCTCTCAACCTTCGCCTCTCCAGGGAAAAGAGTCCCAGCTCCCTCAACCTATCTTCATAAGGCATGCCTCCCAGTCCAGGCAACATCCTTGTAAATCTCCTCTGCACCCTTTCAATAGCTTCTACGTCTTTCCTATAGTGAGGCGACCAGAACTGCGCACAGTACTCCAAATGAGGCCTGACAAGGGTCCTGTAAAGTTGCAGCATTACCTCCCGACTCCTAAACTCAATCCCTCGATTAATGAAGGCCAGTACACCATATGTGCAAATTCATCCTCCCACTCATATATACCCACCCCACCCATGCATACACACCCAGTCATACACACCCATCCCACTCATACACACGTCCCACCCCACCCATACATATCCACACACACCCAACCATTCAAATCGCCCCCCCCACACACACACACACACACACACACACACACACACACTCAGTGACAGATCTGGAAATGCAAATAAAGAGTGCAGGGATGTTGAGAATTAGATTGTGAAGTGCTGCATGGTAATGGAGCTGTGCTTCAGGAGGAAGAGGAGGCCCTGGTTATTAACAAGCCGCCAGTGTTGTTGGAGAGATTTAACCCACGTCGCTCACTGTCTCCTGGTCTCTGTCACAGGGACCTCCCTCCCACTGATTCTCACCGAACGCTGCCTCTGCTTCCAAAGTGATTGTCTGAGGGCACATTGACCCCTCCACCCGGCACTGAACTCGCCGTGTGTGGATCTCAGAACGTGCAGGAGGTATCTCAGCGGCCAGCACGCTAGACTCGGGATCAGCAGGTGGTGGATTCAAATCCCACTCCAGACATTTGAGCAGCTAATCCAGCCCGGCACTGGGGTGGGGTGGGGGGGGTGGGGAGGGGGGGAATGGGCAGAACTGAGCGGAACGATCAGAAACATCAGGAATGTGGGGATAGAGCAGGGAAGTGGGATGCACTGGATTGCTCAACAGAGTCAATATGGACACAATGGGCCAACTGTCCTCTGTACCGTTACCGATGAGATGTTTAACTCTGGCCTGGTCCTTGTCAATCCATAGAATCCCCACAGTGCAGAAAGAGGCCATTCAGCCCATCGAGTCTGCACCGACCACAATCCCACCTATCCCCATAACAGCAAGTATTTACTCTGCTAATCCCCTTGATACTCAGAGGCAATTTACCATGGCCAATGCACCTAACCCGCACATCTTTGGAGTGCGGGAGGAAATCGGACCACTGGAGGAAATCCATGGGGAGAACGTGCAGACTCCGTACAGACGGTGACCTGAGCCAGGAATCGAACCTGCATCCCTGGCGCTGTGAGGCAGCAGCGCTAACAACTGTGCCATCATGCCAATTGTGAGAGGATTGGTGTGTGGCATCAGAGAGAAGGAGCAAGAGAGGGAGGTGCCGAGGAGATGATTAATGTGTTGGGGGGAGGGGGAGATTGTCCCTTTTCTAAGGGCAACACAAAGAGGAAGATCACTTAGCTTGAGGGACCAATCGGGAGCGAGAGCGGGTAATCATCTCAGGGGATGGAGTCCTGTCTTTGGCAGAAATGAGGCTGAAGGCTTCTAGAAGATATGTAGATATGTAGGGCAGCACATTAGCACAGTGGTTAGCACTGCTGCTTCACAGGTCCAGGGTCCTGGGTTCGATTCCCGGCTCGGGTCACTACCTGTGTGGAGTTTGCACATTCTCCTCGTGTCTGCGTGGGTTTCCTCCAGGTACTCCGGTTTCCTCCCACAGTCCAAAGATGTGCGGGTTAGGTTGATTGGCCATGCTAAGAAACTGCCCCTTAATGTCCAGGGATGTGTAGGTTAGTGGGTATAACATGTTGGGAAAAGGGGGCTAGCGCCTGGGTGGGATTGTGGTCGGTGCAGACCCGATGGGCCGAAGGGCCTCTCTCTGCGCTGTAGGGTTTCTATGATGCAAAGCAGCTGATGGTCTGCTCCAGGAGAGCTGGGATAGTGGTCAGGCGGAGTGAGGGGAGGGGGGGGGGGGGGGGGTGTTGAGGCTGGGAGCCTCCGTACAATTTTTCCCTGAATATTAAACACCCTTTGAGTTCCTGAGACGAGTGAGCGTGCGTCATTACGATGGGGAAGAACTTCTCTTCTTTAGGCCCACAAGCTGTGCTGGGTAAATATTTAAACGCTGCAAATGGCCACTGCTGCCTCTCTACAGCTACCGGCTTTCCCGAACCTCGGGAATCTCAGCCGACAAATCAACTGACGGATGGAGCCTCATTCGTGGGAATAAACGGGCCTTTTCCCGAGTGGTCAGCAATGACTGGTGGGAGACCGCAAGGATCAGAGCCGAGGCTCCGACGAGTCACAGTATCTGGATAAACGAGGGAACCGAATGTTACATTTCCATTTCCAAGTTTGCCGAGAACACAAAACTGAGAATAGTGAGGAGGCTTCAAGGTGATCTAGACTGTGAGTGAGTGGGCAAACGCATGGCAGATACAGTACAATGCAGCTAAATGTGAAGTTATACTCTCCATTGTGGAAAACAGAAAGCAAGCTTATTACTGATTTGGTGAGGTATTGGGGAGTACGGATGCACAAAGGCATCTGGGTGTCCTTGTCCAGCAGTCGGTGAAAGCGAAGAGGAAGCTACAGCTCACAAGCCGGAAGACAAATGGCATGTTGGCCTTCATTGCAAGGGGATTTGAGAAGCAGGAATGTTTTAATGCAGTAGAACAAAGAACAGAGACACAGGACTTACAGCCTAGTGCTTCACGTCGTTAGTGTACGCTTAAACTGGACCATCTGACGGGCAACACGACAGCTCAGTGACTATCACTGCTTGCTGTGCAGATACATGGATTTGGGTCGGTGTCTGTGGGAGTTTGCGCATTCTCCCCGTGCCTGCGTGGGTTTTCTCCGGGTGCTCCGGTTTCCTCCCACACCCCAAAGATGTGCTCTTAGGCTGATTGGTGTAACAAATTGTCCCTAAATTAGTCTCCCCTCAATGTGGAGTGCCATAAGCATAGACAAGGGTCGTGGGTGGAGGGGGGGACTCATAATGTTAAGACGGCGGCGTGGACTCATTGGGCGGAAGGGCCTGTTTCCCGGACTGTGTTGTTCTTTGTTCTTATTCCTTATCTGTTACCCATCCCTAATTGCCCCTTGGTGGTGAGCTGCCTTCTTGGACCCACTGCAGTCCTTCTGGTGTAGGTACACCCACAGTGCTGTTAGGGAGGGAGTTCCAGGATTTAGACCCAGCGACAGTGAAGGTACGGCCGATATATTTCCAATTGAGGTGATGCTGTCAGCACACCCCTGATGTCCTTACCCTTTGAGAGTGTTTGCAAAGTGCCAATGAACCCCTGGCTTGTGCACTGTGTGCACAATATGGACCCTAATCCGCATCTGGGGGGAAAACCCAGGAAAGCATCCGTGAAACAAAAGCTGAATATTCCCGTAACGTGAATCGAACTGCCGTGAATGCTGGAAATCCAAATAAACCCAACCATTAGATGTTCTTGGGAGAGAGGGGACAGTGCGGGAGGGGGGGACAGTGTGGGAAGGGGTACAGTGCAGGAGAGGGGGGGCAGTGCAGGAGAGGGGGGGCAATGCGGGAGGGGGGGACAGTGTGGGGGGGGGGCAGTGTGGGGGGGGGACAGTGTGGGATAGGGGGACAGTGCGGGAGAGGGGGACAGTGTGGGAGGGGGGGACAGTGTGGGAGGGGACAGTGTGGGGGGAGACAGTGCGGGAAGGGGTACAGTGCAGGAGAGGGGGGGCAGTGCAGGAGGGGGGGCCAGTGCAGGTGGGGGGACAGTGTTGGGGGGGGGACAGTGTGTGAGGGCGGGGGACAGTGTGGGATAGGGGGACAGTGCGGGAGAGGGGGGACAGTGCGGGGAGAGGGGGGGACAGTGTGGGGGGAGGGGGGGGACAGTGTGGGGGAGGGGGGACAGTGCGGGAGAGGGGGGGGAACAGTATGGGGGAGGGGGGGACAGTGTGGGGGAGGGGGGGGGATAGTGTGGGGGAGGGGGGACAGTGTGGGGGAGGGGGGGGACAGTGTGGGGGAGGGGGGACAGTGCGGGAGAGTGGGGGGGACAGTGTGGGGGAGGGGGGACAGTGCGGGAGAGGGGGGACAGTGCGGGAGAGGGGGGACAGTGCGGGGAGGGGGGACAGTGTGGAGGAGGGGGGGGACAGTGTGGGGGAGGGGGGACAGTGCGGGAGAGGGGGACAGTGCGGGAGAGGGGGGACAGTGTGGGAGAGGGGGGACAGTGCGGGAGAGGGGGGACAGCATCGGGGAGGGGGGACAGTGTGATGGGGGGACAGTGCGGGAGAGGGGGGACAATGCGGGAGAGGGGGGACAGTGCGGGGAGAGGGGGGGACAGTGTGGGGGAGGGGGGTGACAGTGTGGGGAAGGGGTGACAGTGCGGGAGAGGGGGGGACAGTGTGGGGGAGGGGGTGACAGTGCAGGAGAGGGGGGGACAGTGCGGGAGAGGGGGGGACAGTGGTGGGGAGGGAGGGGGACAATGCGGGAGAGGGGGGGACAGTGTGAGGGAGGGGGGGACAGTGTGGGGGAGGGGGGACAGTGCGGGAGAGGGGGACGGTGCAGGAGAGGGGGGGACAGTGTGGGGGAGGGGGACAGTGCGGGAGAGGGGGGACAGTGCAGGAGAGGGGGGGACAGTGTGGGGAGGGGGGGACAGTGCGGGAGAGGGGGACAGTGCAGGAGAGGGGGGGACAGTACGGGAGAGGGGGACAGTGCGGAGGGGGGTGACAGTGCGGGAGAGGGATGGACAGTGCGGGGGGAGGGGGGGGACAGTGTGGGGAGGTGGGGACAGTGTGGGGGAGGGGGGACAGTGCGGAGAGAGGGGGACAGTGCAGGAGAGGGGGGACAGTGCGGGAGAGGGGGGGACAGTGCGGGAGAGGGGGGACAGTGCAGGAGAGGGGGGGGACAGTGCGGGGGAGGGGGGACAGTGTGGGGGAGGGGGGGACAGTGTGGGGGAGGGGGGACAGTGCGGGGAGGGGGGGACAGTGTGGGGGAGGGGGGACAGTGCGGGAGAGGGGGGACAGTGCGGGGGAGGGGGGGACAGTGTGGGGAGGGGGGACAGTGTGGGGGAGGGGGACAGTGCAGGAGAGGGGGGACAGTGCGGGGGAGGGGGAGACAGTGTGGGGAAGGGGCACAGTGCGGGAGAAGGGGACAGTGTGGGAGAGGGGGGACAGTGCGGGAGAGGGGGGACAGTGTGGGGGAGGGGGGGACAGTGTGGGGGAGGGGGGACAGTGCAGGAGAGGGGGGGACAGTGTGGGGGAGGGGGGGACAGTGTGGGGGAGGGGGGACAGTGCAGGAGAGGGGGGACAGTGCGGGAGAGGGGGGGACAGTGCGGGAGAGGGGGGACAGTGCGGAGAGGGGGGGACAGTGCGGTGAGAGGGGGGACAGTGTGGGAGAGGGGGACAGTGCGGGGGAGGGGGGGACAGTGTGGGGAAGGGGGGGACAGTGCAGGAGAGGGGGGACAGTGTGGGGGAGGGGGGACAGTGCGGGAGAGGGGGACAGTGCGGAGGGGGGGGACAGTGCGGGAGAGGGGGGGACAGTGTGGAGAGGGGGGGGACAGTGCGGGAGAGGGGGACAGTGCGGAGGGGGGGACAGTGCAGGAGAGGGGGACAGTGTGGGAGAGGGGGGGACAGTGCGGGAGAGGGGGACAGTGCGGAGGGGGGGACAGTGCAGGAGAGGGGGGACAGTGTGGGAGAGGGGGGGACAGTGCGGGAGAGGGGGACAGTGCGGAGGGGGGACAGTGCGGAGAGGGGGGACAGTGCGGGGGAGGGGGGGACAGTGCGGGAGAGGGGGGGACAGTGTGGGGGAGGGGGGACAGTGCAGGAGAGGGGGGGACAGTGTGGGGAGGGGGGGACTGTGCGGGAGAAGGGGGACAGTGTGGGGGAGGGGGGACAGTGCAGGAGAGGGGGGACAGTGCGGAGGGGGGGACAGTGCGGGAGAGGGGGGGACAGGTGTGGGAGAGGGGGGACAGTGCGGGGGAGGGGGGGACAGTGTGGGGAAGGGGGGACAGTGCGGGGGAGGGGGGACAGTGTGGGAGAGGGGGACAGTGTGGGAGAGGGGGGGACAGTGCGGGAGAGGGGGGGACAGTGCGGGAGAAGGGGGACAGTGTGGGGGAGGGGGGACAGTGCAGGAGAGGGGGGACAGTGCGGGAGAGGGGGACAATGCGGGAGAGGGGGGGGACAGTGTGGGGGAGGGGGGACAGTGCAGGAGAGGGGTGGACAGTTGTGGGGGAGGGGGGACAGTGCGGGAGAAGGGGGACAGTGTGGGAGAGGGGGACAGTGCGGGAGAGGGGGGACAGTGCGGGAGAAGGGGGACAGTGTGGGGAGGGGGGACAGTGCAGGAGAGGGGGGACAGTGCGGGAGAGGGGGGGACAGTGTGGGGGAGGGGGACAGTGCAGGAGAGGGGGGGACAGTGTGGGGGAGGGGGGGGACAGTGTGGGGAGGGGGGACAGTGCAGGAGAGGGGGGACAGTGCGGGGGAGGGGGCCGGGGACAGTGTGGGGGAGGGGGGACAGTGCAGGAGAGGGGGGGACAGTGTGGGGAGGGGGGGACAGTGTGGGGAGGGGGGGACAGTGCAGGAGAGAGGGACAGTGCGGGAGAGGGGGACAGTGCGGGAGAGGGGGGGACAGTGCGGGAGAGGGGGGACAGTGGGGGGAGGGGGGGACAGTGCGGGGGAAGGGGGGGACAGTGCGGGGGAGGGAGGGACAGTGTGGGGGAGGGGGGACACTGTGGGGGAGGGGGGACAGTGCAGGAGAGGGGGGACAGTGCGGGAGAGGGGGGGACAGTGCGGGAGAGGGGGGACAGTGCGGGGCGAGGTGGGACAGTGTGGGGGAGGGGGACAGTGCGGGAGAGGGGGACAGTGCAGGAGAGGGGGGACAGTGCGGCAGGGGGGGACAGTGCGGGAGAGGGGGGACAGTGTGGGAAGAGGGGGACAGTGGGGGGGAGGGGGGGACAGTGCGGGGGAAGGGGGGACAGTGCGGGGGAGGGAGGGACAGTGTGGGAGAGGGGTGGACAGTGCGGGAGAGGGGGACAGTGCGGTGGAGGGGGGACAGTGTGGGGAAGGGGGGACAGTGCAGGAGAGGGGGGACAGTGCGGGAGAGGGGGGGACAGTGCGGGAGAGGGGGGGACAGTGTGGGGAGGGGGTGACAGTGCGGAGGGGGGGACAGTGTGGGGAAGGGGGGACAGTGCAGGAGAGGGGGACAGTGCGGGAGAGGGGGGGACAGTGTGGGGAAGGGGGGACAGTGCAGGAGAGGGGCACAGTGCAGGAGAGGGGGGGACAGTGCGCGAGAGGGGGACAGTGCGGGAGAGGGGGGACAGCATCGGGGAGGGGGGACAGTGTGGGGGAGGGGGGGACAGTGTGGGGGAGGGGGTGACAGTGTGGAGGGGGGGGGGACAGTGTGGGGGATGGGGGACAGTGTGGGGGAGGGGTTGACAGTGTGGGGGAGGGGTGACAGTGGCGGAGGGGGGACAGTTGGGGGAGGGGTTGACAGTGTGGGGGGAGGGGGGGAGTGACAGTGCGGAGGGGGGGACAGTGTGGTGGAGGGGGGACACTGTGGGGGAGGGTTGACAGTTTGGGGAGGGGGTGACAGTGCGGGAGAGGGGGGGGACAGTGTGGGGAGGGGGGACAGTGTGGGGGGGGGGGGACAGTGCAGGAGAGGGGGGACAGTGCGGGAGAGGGGGGTGACAGTGCGAGAGAGGGGGGGGACAGTGCGGGAGAGGGGGGTGACAGTGCGGGAGAGGGCGGACAGTGTGGGAGAGGGGGGACAGTGCGGGAGAGGGGGGACAGCATCGGGGAGGGGGGGACAGTGTGATAGGGGGTGACAGTGCGGAGGGGGGGACAGTGTGGGAGGGGGGACAGTAGGGAGGGGGGACAGTGCGGGAAGAGGGGGACAGTGTGGGAGGGGGGGACAGTGTGGGAGGGGACAGTGTGGGGGGGGACAGTGCGGGAAGGGGTACAGTGCAGGAGAGGGGGGGCAGTGCAGGAGGGGGGGCCAGTGGCAGGTGGGGGGGACAGTGTTGGGGGGGGGACAGTGTGTGAAGGCGGGGGACAGTGTGGGGAGGGGACACTGTGGAAGTGGGGGAGGAATGCTGTGTGGGAAGATGCTGGGGAGGGGGGACACTGCGGGAAAAGTGCCTGGTGAGGGGGGTAACACTGCGGGGGGGCACACTGCAGGGGGGCACACTGCAGGGCTTAACTCAAATCTGTTGTGGTATTTTGTAGACCTGTTCCTCTCTGATTGGAACGGTCACTCCCACGAGTGAATCACCTCTCTCGGACAGGAGCTGCCCCCCCCACCCCCCCTCTCCCCCCCAGCGATGCTCCCTGAATCTGAATGATCTGTAACGTCTCTCCCACACCCACCTCCCTTTCCACCTCTGCCAAAAAAAACCAACATCACTGGGGGTGAAGAATGATCATCACTTTCAGCCTCACGATACCAAATTTATTTAATTACCCGGGAGTTCAGTTCAGCTCCATCACCCAATTTGATGGCAATGCGACTTAATAACTTCCTCCAGCCATCGTGCTGCTGAGTCAGAGGCCGCGGGTTCAAATCCCACTCCGGATACTCTGGCAGGGGAACGGGAGCTGACAGACCGACACAACATCTCTCCTCTGCTCTCCCGCTGGGTGGGAGCTGCCCTCAGCCACTTCCATTCCCATCTCTCCACTCTCATTGCTTCCTCTTCCTGCATCATCACCTCTGGTGTCCTCCAAAGATCCATTCTTGCACCCGGGCCCTCCCCACCACCTGTTTCTCTCCTACTCACTACCCCTCAGCAACGCCACAGTGTTCGGGTTCACATGTACCGTACCTCACCGCTAACTCTCTCCCGCCTCCTCCACTCGTACCAACGGATCAGCTGCTTTTCACCGAAGATCACAGAACCCCTACAGTGCAGAAGGAGGCCATTCAACCCATCAAGGCTGCACTGACCACAATCGCACCCTGGCCCCATTCACTTACCCACTAATCCCCTTGACACTGAGGGGCAATTTTGTTTGCGTGGCCAACTCACCTAACATCCAGCCCCGGATAACCAGGAATTTCCTCCAATTTAATGTTAGGAAGTTTGAAACCAGCGCCTTCAGTCTGAACAGCAGGTCTTGCTCCCAGTTCCTGGCTCCATTCCCTCTCCTTATCTGTCAGAGGCTTTTATCATTCATGATCTCAAACTGATATCTGGCCTAGTGCGTGTTTTCCAATCACATGGGAAGGATGTGGCAGTTATTGAGAGGGTGAAGAGGAGATTTACAAGGATGTTGCCTGGATTGGGAGGCATGTCTTATGAGGATAGGTTGAGGGAGCTGGGAGTCTTCTCCCTGGAGAGGCGAAGGTTGAGAGGTGACCTGATAGAGGTTTATAAAATGTCGAGAGGAATAGATAGGGTGGATTCTCGGAGGCTATTTCCCAGGGATGAAATGGTCGCTACGAGAGGACACAGGTTTAAGGTGCTGGGGAGCAGGTACAGAGGAGATGTCAGGGGTAAGTTTTACACTCAGAGGGTGGTGAGTGAGTGGAATCGGCTGCCATCGGTGGTGGTAGAGGTGAACTTGCTGGGGTCTTTTCAAAGACTTCTGATGAGTAGATGGGATTTAATGGGATTGGGAGTTACAGATAGTTCTATGGCTTGGTAGGAATGGATATGATCGGCGCAATTTGTGGGCCGAAGGGCCTGTTTGTGCTGTAGTGTTCTATGTTCACATCTCCACACCTTCACTAAAATGGCCCATTGCCACCGGATTCCTGCCTCAGCTCCTCTGCTACTGAAGCATTCAGTCATTGTCACTATTCTAACTCACTCACAGAATCCTACTGTGCAGAGGAGGCCCTTCAGCCCATCGAATCTGCACTGACACGTGAAATGCCCTGACCTGCCCATCTAATCCCACTTGCCAGGCACGTGGCCCACAGCCCTGTATGTTATGCTGGGCCAAGTGCTCACCCAGGTACTTTTTAAAGGATGTGAGACATCCCACCTCCCCCACCCTCCCAGGCAGCGCATTCCAGACCCTCACCACCCTCTGGGTAAAAACATCTTTCCTCAAATCCCCCCTAAACCTCCCACCCCCTCACTTTTAATTTGTGTCCCCTCGTTACTGACCCGTTAACTCAGGGGAACAGCTGCTCCCTGTCCGTGCCCCTCATAATCTTGAACACCTCGATCGTTCGCCCCCTCAGTCTTCTCTGCTCCAGAGAAAACAACCCAATCCTATCCAACCTCTCTTTATAAATTAAATGTTCCATCCCAGGCAGCATCCTGGTGAATCTCCTCTGGATCCCGTCCTGACCGACTCCTGACCAACCTTCCATATTCTACCCTGCAACACTCTCTAACCTGCGCCCTCGCTCACACCAAGGGGTTAAGTTTCTGTGGTGTGTTTCTGTTCCCGCCCTTGTTAATGAGGTTTCCTGTCCTGTGTGCCACCTCCTCCTTTTCCCCTCATGATGGGGGGGGGGTCGACAGGATCAATAGATTCCCCCCCCCCGTCACCGCTGGCAGAACAGCCAGAACGTTCCATCCCAAATCTCCATCACTCTGGCACCTTCTGACCTGGTCAAGCATCACTTTGATACTCTCCCTCATTTCTGAATCCCTCCACAGTCTCACCCTCTCTCCTCTCTCTGGAACCTCCTCCACACCTTTCTCAGGAATCTCTGCTCATCTATTTCCGCTCTCTTACACATTCCCGATTTGAATCAGCAACTTCAGTTGCCGGGTCCCCGAGCTCCGGAATTCTTTCACTAAACCTCTCCCCCTCACTTTACTCAATTGAAACCTCTCACTTTGACCTACCTTTAGATATTGTGTTCATTTTGCTTTACAGTGCTGCCTGTGTGCTTTTATTTTGCCATTGTTTAAGCTAAGGCCTGGTCTCCTAGGAACATAAGAAATAGGAGCAGGAGTAGGCCATCTAGCCCTTCGAGCCTGCCCCGCCATTCAATAAGATCATGGCTGATCTGAAGTGGATCAGTTCCACTTTCCCGCTTTCTCCCCATAACCCTTAATTCCCCTGTCTATCAGAAACCCATCTACTCGTGACTTAAATACATTTAGCGAGGCAGCCTCCACCACTTCAACGGGCAGAGAATTCCAGAGATTCACCACCCTTTGTTCTAACTGGATATGGGACAGGCTCGGGGGGCTGAATGGCCTCCTCCTGCTCCTCCATGAAGAAGCCTCACTAAAAAAAACTGTCAGGGATTTCTTAGGCTGCAAACCAAGCAAAAAACAGAAGACTAGGCGCCAGCTTTAATAAACACAGGCCCAGAAACACCGATAAACACAGGCCCAGAAACACCGATAAACACAGGCCCAGAAACACCGATAAACACAGGCCCAGAAACACCAATAAACACAGGCCCAGAAACACCGATAAACACAGGCCCAGAAACACCGATAAACACAGGCCCAGAAGCACCAATAAGCACAGGCCCAAAAACATCAATAAACACAGGCTCAGAAACACCAATAAACACAGGCCCAGAAACACCGATAAACACAGGCCCAGAAGCACCAATAAGCACAGGCCCAAAAACACGAATAAACACAGGCCCAGAAACACCAATAAACACAGGCCCAGAAGTGCTGATAAACACAGGCCCACAAACACCAATAAACACAGGCCCAGAAATGCTGATAAACACAGGCCCAGAAACACCAATAAACACAGGCCCAGAAATGCTGATAAACACAGGCCCACAAACACCAATAAACACAGGCCCAGAAATGCTGATAAACACAGGCCCACAAACACCAATAAACACAGGCCCAGAAATGCTGATAAACACAGGCCCACAAACACCAATAAACACAGGCCCAGAAATACTGATAAACACAGGCCCACAAACACCAATAAACACAGGCCTAGAAATACTGATAAACACAGGCCCACAAACACCAATAAACACAAGCCCGGGAACACCAATAAACACAGGCCCAGAAACAATGATAGCTCACTGCAGCTGGAGCTCCGTCTCCCAGAGGTAAAGACAATGAATGAGACTGATGGGACAAATGGGACAAATACTCAGCATGAATTCAATGGCAGTTCCTGTTTTCTTCCCTGCGCAGTGCAGACTCGATGGGCTGAAGGGCCTCTCCTGCCCTGTAGTATTCTGTGATTCTGTGATGTGGGGTCGCCAACAAGGGCAGCATTTGTTGCCCATTCCTAATTGCCCTTCAACTGAGTGACCTGCTGGGCCATTTCAGAGGGCAGAGTCAACAATTCTTACCAGTGTTTGCATAACGGTCCGAGGACAAAACCCTTCTAAACCCCGTGACCTCTCCCATTGAGAAAGACAAGGGCAGCTGATTCCTGGGGACACCACCACCTGGAGGTTCCCAAGCAAGTCACTCTCTGTCCTGACTTGGAAATATATCGGCTGTTCCTTCACTGTCGCTGGATCAAAATCCTGGAACTCCCTCACTAACAGCACTGTGGATGTACCTACACCAAATGAACTGCAGCGGTTCAAGAAGATGGCTCACCACCACCTTCTGAAGGGCAATGGCTGGCACCGTGGCACAGTGGTTTGCACTGCTGCCTCACAGCAGCAGGGACCCGGGTTCAATTCCCGGCTTGGGTGTCTGTGCGGAGTTTGCACATTCTCCCCATGCCTGCCTGGGTTTTCTCTGGGTGCTCCAGTTTCCCCCCACAAGAAGTGCTGGTTAGGTGCATTGACCATGCTAAATTCTCCCTCAGTGTACCCAAACACGTGGCAGAGTGTGGAGACTAGGAGATTTTCACAGTAACTTCATTGCAGCGTTAATGTAAGCTTTACTTGTGACTAATAAATAAATTTTAAATTGGGCAATTGATGCTGGCCAGCCAGCATCACCCGTATCCCATGAAAGAATGACATTGCTTTGGGTCTGGAATCACATGTAGGCCAGACCAGGTAAGGATGGCAGATTTCCTTCCCTAAAGGAAGATTGCAGAAAACAATCCATGGTAGTTTCATGGTCACTGTTACAGATACACAGACTGGAATTCAACAGCCCTGAAATGCTGCCAGCAGGAGTGGGGAATTTGGCACTCAGCCGAAGTTTCATTCATTGCTCAAGGATCGGATAATTCCAGCCACGGACGAGATTGGAGAAGCCCGGCCAAGCTTTCAATTCCAAACAGAATTTACGGAATTTCAATTCAATCTGAATCTGTGGCTTTAGCCCAGTTGGATCTCGGGATTACTAGATTACTGGATTACTAGGGAAGGAAAGTATGCAGTAAATGGTAGAGCCCTTAGAAATATTAGTGTACAGAGGGATCTAGGCGTGCAGATCCACAGTTCCCTGAAGGTGGCAACTCAGGTGGACATGGTGCTAAGAAAGCGAATGGCATGCTGGCCTTCATCGATCAGGGTATAGGATTTGGAAAATCAGCTGTATAAGACTTTGGTTAGGCCACATTTGGAGTATTGTGTACAATTCTGGTCTCCACACTACTGGAAGGATGTTGATGCATTGGAAAGGGTGCTGGAGAGATTTACCAGGATTGGAGGATATGGACCGTGATAAAAGGTTGATAAAACAAACTTGGATTGTTTCCATTGGAGGATGAGGGAGGGAAACCTGACAGAGGTTGACAAGATTCTGACAGGCTTGGATAGAGTGGATAGTCAGAGTCTTTTTCCCAGGAAATCGAAGGATCGATTACTCGGGGGACATCGGTTGAGAGTAAGAGGGGGAAAGTTTAAGAGATGTAAGGGGCAGGTTTTTCGCATAGAGGGTGGTGAATATCTGGAACGCGCTGCCGGGGGAGGTGGTGGAGGCAGATTCTGTAACAATTAAGAGGCATCTGGATAGATACATGAATTGGCAGGAATAGAGGGATATGGAGCACATAGAGGGAAGAAAATATTAGATTAGAGAGGCTGTGTTGACACAGTTTGATGGGCCATCGAGTCTCTCCCTGTGTGGTACTGTTCTTTATTCCAGTCACATTCCCACTAGGCCACTCTCTTGCCCCATTATAGAGGGTACATTCCATTATCTCATGCTGGATAGAATCGTAAATACAGAAACACAGTGTGCAACTGCAAGGGGATTCACACTAAAAGACCATCTGCAAACAGGTAAATAAATCGTGGAGGGGCTGAAACTCAGACATGATGGGTGGGATCTTCCGGCTGCGGTGCCTGAATCCAGGAAATCTGGCCCTGAGGTCGATGGAACTCCCTCACTAACAGCACTGTGGGTGTACCTGCACTGCAGCGGTTCAAGAAGGTAGCCCACCCCCACCTTCTCAAGAGCAATGACTGGCACGGTGGCACAGCGGGTTCACACTGCTGCCTCACAGCAGCAGGGATCCGGGTTCGATTCCCGGTTTGGGTGACTGTCTGTGTGGAGTTTGCACATTCCCCCCGTGTCTGCCTGGGTTTTCTCCGGGTGCTCCGGTTTCCTCCCACAAGACGTGCTGGTTATGGATGCTTTGACCGTGCTAAATTCTCCCTCAGTGTACCCAAACAAGGGGCCCCGTCCTGCCTGCTGCCATTCCCGTGGCGGGAACATCCCACCCAACGCATTTTCTGAAATCCTGTGGATGGGTCAGGGTGACGTATAAATGCAAGCGTGGTCTGTCTTCTGTTACAGTGGCGTTACCATGGGGACAGACGCTGTCCCGCCCACTGAACAACGAAGGACGTCAGCGGGGCAAAGCGTGCTGAACCGAGAGTAATGAATGTAACTTCAGTAAGTTGCAATACTCCGGGGCCCTGGGGCTGCGATTAGGATCCTCTTGAAAGCACTAATATCATCTCAGTATTGAAAAGCTTGCTGCACAGATTGGCAAACAGGGATATGAGAATCAAACCTGTAAGCTGTTCCTCCATTATTTACATAGAACATTCCAGCGCAGTCCAGGCCCTTCGGCCCTCGATGTTGCGCCGACCAGTGGAACCAATCTAATGACCCTCTAACCTAAACTATTCCAATGTTATCCATATGCCGATCCATTGACCATTCGAACGCCCTAAAAGTTGACGAGTCCACAACTGCTGCAGGCAGGGCATTCCACGCCCTTACTACCCTCTGAGTAAAGAACCTACCTCTGACATCCATCCTATAATTACCACCCCTCAATTTAAGCTGTGTCCCCTCATGTTAGCCATCACCATCCGAGGAAAAAGGCTCTCACTGTCCACCCTATCTAACCCTCTGATCATCTTGTATGCCTCAATTAGGTCACCTCTTAACCTTCTTCTCTCTAATGAAAATAACCTCAAGTCCCTCAGCCTTTCCTCATAAGATCTTCCCACCATACCAGGCAACATCCTGGTAAACCTCCTCCGCACCCTTTCCAATGCCTCCACATCTTTCTTATAACGCGGCGACCAGAACTGTAAGCAATACTCCAAGTGCGGCCTCACCAGAGTTTTGTACAGCTGTAACATGACCTCACGGCTCCGAAATTCAATCCCTCTACCAATAAAAGCTAACACACCGTACGCCTTCTTAACAACCTGGGCGCCAACTTTCAGGGATCTATGCACATGTACCCCGAGATCTCTCTGCTCGTCAAAGCTACCAAGAGTCCTTCCATCAGCCCTATATTCTGTACTCCTGTTACTCTTATCAAAGTGAATCACTTCACACTTTTCCGCATTAAACTCCATTTGCCACCTCTCGGCCCAGCCCTGCAGCTTATCTATGTCCGTCTGCAAAACTGTAACATCCATCCTCACTGTCTACAACTCCTCCGACTTTGGTGTCGTCAGCAAATTTACTAACCCATCCTTCTACAACCTCATCTAGGTCATTTTATAAAAACGACAAACAGCAGTGGCCCCAAAACAGATCCTTGAGGCACACCACTTGTAACTGTGACTAGTTGTGACTAGTATAACTGTCATTCCTCTGAAGCTGTCAGTAAAGTTTATTTTTTCCTGTCGAGAAAGGACAAATGTAAACACAGCCTTTCTTACCTGGACATGTTCATCTCTGTCTGAGGTCTGCGAGCCTTCTCTAAGCCCAGTTTGGTGAAAATACCAATGAGCACCATAATGGCCACCACACCGCAGATGATATAGACAATCATGTTGGTCTGATCCTTTGCAGGGTCTTCGATGGTGTCATCTACTTTGACGGGGGGCTTGCCGGTGTTTGCCCAGTTGGGCGTGTCGTAGTTGGTACAGGTGCTCTGATCCAAGCGGTCATGCTTAAACTCACAGCAGAAGCGGTAGCCACATGTCCCACAGCAGTACAGGTAGGTGCCCGCATTGCAGTTGAACGGGGGGTCCCACTGCCCCATCACGTCATAGTAGCCTCGACACCTGTCCGAATTCAGGGGGGTCTCCGTTGCGCCCGGCAAGGGGGCGACCTTGGTGCCATTGTCGGTACGTGCCAGGGCTCCTTCCACCTTCTCCACCTTGTCGCTGTGCGCCCGGGCCCAGATCAGCACCTGCCCCGTCAGGAAGTAACCCCAGACACCTATCGCCAAGTGGAACTCCATTGGGGTTGGCTTCCGTCAAACCTCGGCGCGGCAGGATTGGTCACAAGCGGCGTCCGGCCAGAGGGACTCCCCGCGAAGGTTGGGGCTGGAGTGCACTCGGCCGGGCTTCTGGCCACGGAGAGGAGAGGCAGCCACGCGCAACTCCGAGAGACAGTCCGACATGGAAACCCAGCCCCCTGGAGTCACTTTTCCCGAGACGTGCGTGTGTGAGGAACCATGGACCAGTGCCAGCCCTCCGGAACTGCTGTGAGCTGGAGGGAGAGAGATGGTAAATCACATCAGTGGGTGAACTCTGTAGGAATCAGGACAGGGAGCAATAACAATTCATTGCCATTTGCAATGAACACAATGCCATTAACACAGCATTACTCAGAGCACACCAGCACCCTTCCTCCATTATTTTGTTAAAAGCTATTCCTGTCATGCAATCAGGCTTCTATTTTTAATGTGTTCTTTGTGTTGTAGCATTTCACCTCCCCATGTCCCCTCTCCTTATTAACATGCTCTTATCCTTCAAGAACTGAGTGCCACTGGCAGGCATTCCCTCACAGCAGTGCTTATTGTCAGTGTTTTCAATATTAAAATACACGGAATGGGCAGAATCAGGCCATTCGGCCCAATTGCTCCATGCTAGCCCCTATGCTCCACTCAAGCCTCCCAATGCTTCCTGTTCCTGCCCCCCCTCATCTTCCCCTGAAATAATTTTCACTCGTCGCCTCAGTGAGTTCCACATTAGAGTCACAGAAGTCTCCAGCACAAGGAAAGGCCCTTCGGCCCATCGCATCTGTACAGTCACCAAGTTATTCTAATCCCACTTCCCAGCACTTAGTCCAAAGCCTTATAATATCCTACAGTACAGGAGGAGGTCATTCAGCCCATCGAGTCTGCATTGACCACAACCCCACCCAGGCCCTGTCCTCATTAACACCATGCACCGACCCTGACACTAAGGGGCAATTTAGCACGGCCAATCAGCCTTGTATACCTTGGCATTGCAAGTTCACGTCTAAATACTTCTTCAATGTTGTGAGGGTCTCTGCCTCCTTTCAGACACCCCCCACCCTCTGGGTGATAAAGATTTTCCTCACATTCCCTCTAACCCTCCTGCCCCCTTGCCTTATCTAAGCATCCCTATCATTGATGCCTCTAAAAGTTTTTCCCTGTCTACTCTCTCCATGCCCCTCAGAATTATACACATCTCAGTCACGTCCCCTCTCAGTCTCCTCTGCTCCAAGGAAAACAACCCCAGTCTACCCAATCTCTGTTAAACACCCCAGCCCAGACAACATCCCGGTAAATCTCCTCTGCGCCCTTTCACATCCCTCTGATAATGTGAATTTCAGAACTGCACTCAATACTCCAGCTGTGATCTAACCAATATCCCAACATAACCTGCTCTTAAACTCTACGCCTCAGTTAATGAAGGCAAGTACACCATTTGCCTTCTTAACCGCCTTATCCACCTGTCCTGCCACCATAAGGGACTGGTGTACCCGGACACAAGGTTCCTCTGATCCCTCGGAGCTTCCCAGGATCCTGTCGTTTATCATGGATTCCCCGTTGTTTTGTTTATCCTGCCCGGATTGAATCCCATTTGCCCCTGAAAAGCCCGTCCATGTCCTCCTGGAATCTCAGGCTGCCCCCCTCACTATTTCCCACCTCACTAATTTTCTATAGCTTCCTACTGATCAACCCTCCTTCAACCCTCCAAATTTAATCCATAAACCACAAACAGCGAGGGCCTCAACACTGACCCCCGTGGGATTCCACTCCCTCAGTTACCCAGTGGATTTATTTGTTACCATCTTATATTCATGACCCTGTTGCCTCACTCAGCATTGTGAACTGTGAGGGAGACAGTGATAGACTTCACAGAATGCTACAGTGCAGAGGAGGCCCTTCGGCCCATCGAGTCTGTACCGACGCACAAAAGGCCCTGACCTGCCCACCTAATCCCAGTTGCCAGCACGTGGCCCATAGCCCTGAATGTTATGCTGGGCCAAGTGCTCATCCAGGTACTTTTTAAAGGATGTGAGGCATCCCCCCTCCCCCACCCATCCCAGGCAGCGCATTCCAGACCCTCACCACCCTCTGGGTAAAAATGTCTTTTCCTCAAATCCCCCCCGAACCTCCCATTCCTCACTTTTAACTTCCATCCTGTCCGTGCCCCTCATAATCTTGAACACCTCAATCAGGTCACCCCTCAGTCTTCTCTGCTCCAGAGAAAACATCCCAATCCTATCCAACCTCTCTTCATAACTTCAATGGTCCATCCCTGGCAATGTCTTCAAGAGGGCGGAGACAGGTTGGTGGGATGGGTGGACATGTGACAGATACAGTGTAATACAGGGAAATGTGAAATAGAAATGATTCAGGAGAATGGGCAGAGACAATATAAAAGTTGGGGCACAGTTGCAAAGGGGTGCAGGAGCGGAGGGACATGGTGGGGTGGAATTGTGTGCAAATCATTGATGGTGACAGAGTGGACTGGAAGCTTGGTGTAAAAAGCAGACAGGATCCTGGGCTTTACAGATAGAATCAAACAAAAACAAGACAAAACACTGGTTCAGCCACAACTGGAGTATGTGATCTAACTCTGGGTGCTGCACTAAGGGAAGTTGTAAGAACATGAGAGGTGGTATCGAAAAGGTTCATGAGAACAGATCCAGGGCTGAGGATACAGGAGGCAAAATGCGCAAAGGAGACACAAGGAGAAATGTTCCCACACAGCGAGTGGTGAGGATCTGGAATGTACTGTCTGACAGTGTGGTGGAGACAGATTCACACAGCGAGTGGTGAGGATCTGGAATGTACTGTCTGACAGTGTGGTGGAGACAGATTCACACAGCGAGTGGTGAGGATCTGGAATGTACTGTCTGACAGTGTGGTGGAGACAGATTCACACAGCGAGTGGTGAGGATCTGGAATGTACTGTCTGACAGTGTGGTGGAGACAGATTCACACAGCGAGTGGTGAGGATCTGGAATGTACTGTCTGACAGTGTGGTGGAGACTGATTCACACAGCGAGTGGTGAGGATCTGGAATGTACTGTCTGACAGTGTGGTGGAGACAGATTCACACAGCGAGTGGTGAGGATCTGGAATGTACTGTCTGACAGTGTGGTGGAGACTGATTCACACAGCGAGTGGTTAGGATCTGGAATGTACTGTCTGACAGTGTGGTGGAGACAGATTCACACAGCGAGTGGTTAGGATCTGGAATGTACTGTCTGAGAGTGTGGTGGAGACAGATTCACACAGCGAGTGGTTAGGATCTGGAATGTACTGAACATAGAACATAGAACATAGAACATTACAGCACAAACAGGCCCTTCGGCCCTCGAGTTGCGCCGATCACATCAACCCCACCAATCTATAGACCTATCTATAACCCCCAATCCCATTAAACTCTGAGAGTGTGGTGGAGTCAGATTCACACAGCGAGCGGTTAGGATCTGGAATGTACTGTCTGAGAGTGTGGTGGAGACAAATTCACACAGCAAGTGGTTAGGATATGGAATGTACTGTCTGAGAGTGTGGTGGAGACAGATTCACACAGCGAGTGGTTAGGATCTGGAATGTACTGTCTGAGAGTGTGGTGGAGACAGATTCACACAGCGAGTGGTTAGGGTTTGGAATGTACTGTCTGAGAGTGTGGTGGGGACAGATTCACACAGCGAGTGGTTAGGGTTTGGAATGTACTGTCTGAGAGTGTGGTGGGGACAGATTCTCACAGCGAGTGGTTAGGATCTGGAATGTACTGTCTGAGAGTGTGGTGGAGACAGATTCATACAGCGAGTGGTTAGGATCTGGAATTCACTGTCTGAGAGTGTGGTGGAGACAGGGTCAATTGTGGATTATTGGGAGAGAATTTAATCATTATCTAAACAGAACTATTTGCAGGGGGAAATGAAACAACCTCTGTGTGACTGGGAGAGAGGCGAGGGGCCCAATGGCCTCCTGTGCTGCTAGAATTACCCGATTCAGTTTTAAATGATGCTGGAGCTTTGTGTCTTTCCAGTCGCTATCTCGGCCCTGTTAAGAATTTAATAAAAGCCTCGATCAACTCTACCGTCAATCAGCCCTTTTCCCAGAGAATAGAAACCTCTCTGCTCTGGGTTTATTCTTGTCAATCTGTTTTTTCTGAAGCTGTTCCACTGCCCCTCTGTCCTTTGGTTATTTGAAGAACGGCTCGCAAGTTTCTCTGAATAATGCAGCAGCTGGAAGTGGACGTCACTGTCCAAAGAAAGAGTTTGATTTGATTCTGACCGGGGATTCCCGGGCGGCTGAACTGTTTCTTAACCTGAACGGCGACAAACTTTCACACTGGCCGAGTCTGAGGATGCGAACGGGGAGAGTTCCTGACGTCAGCTGAGAATTCGGGTGACCCGACTGGACCTGTCCAGGCATAGGAACATCCTGCATTTATCTCACAGATTCAGTACAGTGCAAGAGGCCATTCAGCCCATTGAGACTGTGCTAGCTTTGCTGCACCCTCTGTTTTAACCCTTATACAGTGGACAAAGAATTGTGAGTAGGCTTCTTGTTAATACAACCACTATTTATTTATTCTCTGATTTTGGTTTTCCCAATGGGACAGTTCTCTGTGCTTTTTTCTGCCAATTCTATACTCAACGATAAGGGGTAGGGATTTGCTCGGACTGCGGGTACAGCTTTGGGCTATATTCCGGTCCTAATCCCTCCGGATTCTAATGTAAACCTACGGAATTTACCCAATCCCCCTTGTTAGTAACAACATATGCACAATAAACAGTTTCCCGAAAGCAGTAATTTGTCCAATAAGGGGTTTACACCAGTTTCTCGGGGTGGTGACGGCTGAATTCAGCTGTTGCATTACTCACAAAAACCTCTGAGCCCTTCTTCAAATAACCAGTTTTAAATAATCGTTCAATGTAGACCTTTCACTCCCTTTGATTTATTTGTAATCCTGGCCATCATGTGGGGCACTTAATTCAAGCTCAGGCTGAATCTCCAGGGATATTCGGTTCTGTGGGATCCGATATCAGAGCAACAAAGTTACTTCTTATCAACGTCCCACCAGACTCGCCAACTTGTCCTCATGATTTTAATCATCTCTACCAAATTTCTTTTCTACTTGAATAAATCACCTTAAAAAAAAACATTTAAACATCATTTAAACAGGGTGGCACGGTAGCACAATGGGTTAGCACTGCTGCCTCACAGCTCTAGGGTCCTGGGTTCGATTCCCGAATCGGGTCACTGTCTGTGTGGAGTTTGCACATTCTCTGCGTGTCTGCGTGGGTTTCCTCCCACAGTCCAGAGATGTGCGGGTTAGGTTGATTGGCCGTGCTAAAATTGCCTCTTAATGTTCTGGGATGTGTAGGTTAGAGGGATTAGTGGGTAAATGTGTACGGATACGGGGGATAGGGCCTGGGTGGGATTGTGGTCGGTGCAGACTCGATGGGCCGAAGGGCCTGTGTCTGCACTGTAGAGATTCTATGTTCTATATGTAACAGGAATGTCACGGTACATTCATTTGTAGTTTGAAGGGGAGGGTGAAGGGGTGGAGAGAGGGTGGATGAGGTTGAGGTTGGGAGTGTGGGTGAGGGAGGAAGGGTGGGGGAGCTCTGGTACAATGGAATAGAAAGGTAGGGATGTTTTGCTATATCTGCTTAAATCATTAGTGAGAGCACTGTTCTGTGAACACTTGTTCTGTAGACCTCTGCTCTCCTTTATAATAACAACTCCCACAACACCAGGTTAAAGTCCAACAGGTTTATTTGGTAGTAGCTTTCGGAACCACTCACTTGACGAAGGAACGGCGTTCCGAAAGCTAGTGGCTTTTGCTACCAAATAAACCTGTTGGACTTTAACCTGGTGTTGTGGGGGTTCTTACTGTGTTTACCCCAGTCCAAGGCCGGCATCTCCACATCAAGCCTCCTTATTTATACCAGTGTGTAGAACAGTTTCTTCCTGTCTGTCTGTGCACACAGACCACGGGGACCTCTCACTGTGCAGACACCGTAGCCAGGTAAGAGATTCGCACTGGGATGAGTTTCTGTTGCTGCCCTTGATTGTGTGACCAAGTCACACCTGATAGAAAAGAGGGGATTAGACGGGGTGATTTCACTGGAATGGAATGTACCTTGAACGCCGGATATTTGGCTGGAATTCTTGGAAACGTCCGGACTTCCTGCTCTCAAAACATTGCACGTGACTCTACACACTAAGCTAGCAAGAGATACCACTGCCATAAGGAGTGACTGGAGAGAGTAAAGTTCATTAAAGCAAAATATATCACACTGAAGAATAACCGGGGGAATATTTTGTCAGCTCTGGAGTTTGAGCCGTGTGTGGCATGATCCCAAATCCTGGGAAGCTGGAGAAACGGCAGCATGGGCCTGAGTAACTGCATGTGAAACACCGGGAAGGAGCTTGCATTTACATAGCACCTTGGGGACATCTCAAAGTGCTTCACAGCCACAATACTTCCGAGCAGTCACGGTTTCCTCTTCCTGAAAACACAGCAGTCAAATTGTGCACAGAAAGCTCCCACAAAGAGCAGATGACACCATCTCTCCCTGGCAGTGTTGGATGAGGGATGAATGTGGGCCAGGAGGGCGCTCCTACAAGTTGTGCCTTAGCAGGGGGGAGGAATGTAGGGCCTTGGATTATTTCCCCATTTTAAAGACAGTGTGGCACTCCCACGGTATTGCAATGTAATATCAATCTTGATTCAATCTTCTAAATCCTTCGGAGTGGGACTTGAACCCACGACTTTTAGATTGCTACCAGCTGACGTAGAATCTTCGAATCATACAGCGCGGAGAGAGGCCCTTCAGCCCATCGAGTCTACACTGACATGTGAAATACCTGCCCTCCCACCTAATCCCACTTGCCGGCACTTGGTCCACAGCCCTGAACGTTACGGAGTGCCAGGTATCCCATGTGAGGCATCCCACCCTCCCCCACCCTCCCAGGCAGCGCATTCCAGACCCTCAGCACCCTCTGGGTAAAAACGTTTTTCCTCAAATCCCCCCCTAAACCTCCCACCCCCCACTTTTAACTTGTGTCCCCCCCGTTACTGACCCTTCAACTCAGGGGACAGCTGCTCCCTGTCCACCCTGTCCCTGCCCCTCACAATCTTGTATACCTCGATCAGTTCGCCCCCTCAGCCTTCTCTGCTCCAGAGCAAACAACCCCAAGCCAATCCAACCTCTCTTCATAATTTGATTTGATTTATTATTGTCGCATGTATTAACATATAGTGAGAATTATTATTTCTTGCGCGCTGTTCAGACAAAGCATACCGTTTGTAGAGAAGGAAAGGAGAGAGTGCAGAATGCAATGTTACAGTCATAGCTAGGGTTAAATTGACTCTAGTGTCACGGGGATTAGCAGGGTAAATATGTAGCGTTATGGCGATAGGGTGGGTTTGTGGTCGGTGCAGACTCGATAGGCTGAATGGCCTCCTTCTGTACTGTAGGGATTCTATGATTTGGAGCAGAGAAGGCTGAGGGGGGAGACAGGATTGAGCTGTATAAGATTACGAGGGGTGTGGACAGGGTGAGTAGGGAGCAGTTGATCCCCTTGTTGAGGGATCAGTAATGAGGGGACATCGTTTTAGGGAGAGGGGCAGGAGGTTACGGGGGGGTTTGAGAAAACATTTTTCACTCAGAGGGTGGTGGGAATCTGAAAGGTGCTGCATGGGAAGGTCGTGGAAGCTGGAAACCTTACAAACTTTACAAAATATTTGGATGACATATCTTAACATTCAAGGATATGGGACAAGTGCTGGAAAGTGGGAATAACATGGCCTTAATGCAACTGA
Organism: Prionace glauca; assembly: GCA_037974335.1. Classification (NCBI taxonomy): domain Eukaryota; kingdom Metazoa; phylum Chordata; class Chondrichthyes; order Carcharhiniformes; family Carcharhinidae; genus Prionace; species Prionace glauca. The sequence continues at coordinate 2,976,857 of CM075754.1, read as the reverse complement.
CTGGATTGTCCTCATGAGAGCAGCTAGCATGGACTCAATGGGCTGAATGGCCTCTTTCTGTCCGTAATGTCTCCATGTGATGTCTTTCTGTTCTGGTGGCTCAGTTGGACATCAAACTGTAATTATTGCCACTGGCTAGATAGAGTAAGTGGGTTCTGTTCTCCAACCCCTTCAAGGCCCTGGATCTCCAAAGGAGCTGTTGGTCTTGGAGGGGGTGGAGCGGAATGAGACCAGGGAGCAGGTTTGATGGGCTGAATGGTCTCCTTCTGTTTCTGTGTGCCTAACAGGATTGGAAGATGAAGACAGATTGTGGTTAGGGGGTTAACGGGCACTCCCATCGAGTCTGCACCGAACACAATCCCACCCAGGCCGTACCCCCATATCCCTACATATTATACCCGCTAATCCCTCTAACCTACACATCCCTGGACACTAAGGGGCAATTTCTTAGCACGGCCAATCAACCTAACCCGCACATCTTTGGACTGTGAGAGGAAACCGGAGCACCCGGAGGAAACCCACGCAGACACGAGGAGAATGTTCAAACCCTGCACAGACAGTGACCCAAGGCCGGGAATCGAACCCAGGACCTTGGAGCTGGGAAGCAGCAGTGCTAACCCACTGTGCTACCGTGCTGCCCATTGAGGTGTTTCAGACAGGATTTGATGGGCTGTGTGGAGGGAAGCTGGTTCCTCAGTCAGCGGGGGAGAGCTGGGTGCGGAGACAGAATAACGGGACAGAATCTAAACATCAGATTATGCTCCCTCAAAGAAACGGGGATGGAATTTTCTCTTCCTGTTGAGACTGGGGCGGGTCAACTCAACATTTCAAAATCAGCATCCAGAGGTTGTCAAACCAAGAGTGTTTGGAACCAAAGTGGATGCAGACTGGCAGGGTATAATCGTGTGGTGGAGATTGCAAAGGCAATCTCTCGAATTGGTCAGGCCAAAGTTCACCGCCTGACTGACCACTGTCTTGAAGCTGCTGTGAGAGTGGGAGTTGTTGGGGGGACAAAATGGCCGCCACCCAGTTGGTTGCCATCCCATCAACAACACTGACTGCCGTGCAAAACAGAATCACTGCGTGGGCAGTGGGCAGAGGCAGTCTGAGTGGCAGAGAGTTCTAAGAAACTACAAAGGGTAGCCTGATCCATCACACAAACCAGCCTCCCATCCACTGACCCTGTCCACACTTCCCGCTGCCTCGGGAAAAACAACCAGCGTAATTAAAGACCCCACGCATCCCGGACATTCTCTCTTCCACCTTCTTCTGTTGGGAAAAAGATACAAAAGTCTGAGGTCACGCACCGACCGACACAAGAACAGCTTCTTCCCTGCTGCCGTCAGACTTCTGAATGGACCTACCTCGCGTTAAGTTGATCTTTCTCTACACCCTCGCTGTGACTGTAACACTAAAGTTAAAGCTTTTGTTTAAAGTTTATTTATTAGTCACAAGTAAGGCTTACATTAACACTGCAATGAAGTTACTGTGAAAATCTCCTAGATTCTACATTCTGCACTCTCTCGTTTCCTTCTCTATGAATGGTATGCTTTGTCTGCATAGCGCGCAAGAAACAATATCTTTCACTGTATGTTAATACATGTGACAATAATAAATCAAATCAAATTAGATTGAGATGGTCCAGTTGTGAGAAGATGTATATCCCAGGACGTTGGGGGAGGGTAGGGAGGAAATTACGGGTCCCCTAACAGAGATATTTAAATCATCGATAGTCATGGGTGAGGATCCTGAAGATTGGAGGGTGGCAAATGTTGTGCCTTTGTTTAAAAAGGGCTGCAGGGAAAAGCCTGAGAATTTAATTGAGTTTTTTGAAGGGGTAACCAAGAAAGTAGATGAGGGCAGTGCAGTTGATGTTGTCTACATGGACTTTAGCAAGGCCTTTGACAAAGCACCACGTGGTAGGTTGTTGAATAAGGTTAAATCTCACGGGATCCAGGGTGAGGTATCTAAATGATACAAGACTGGCTTCTTGAGAGAAGGTGGTTGTAGAGGGTTGTTTTTCAAACTGGAGACCTGTGACCAGTGGTGTGCCTCAGGAATCAGTTATTTGTCATTTATATTAATGATTTGGATGAGAATTTAGGAGGCATTGTTCGTAAGTTTGCAGATGACACCAAGATTGATGGCATAGTGGACAGTGAGGAAAGTTATCTCCAATTGCAATGGGATCTTGATCAATTGGGTTAGTGAGCTGACGAATGGCAGACGGTGTTTAATTTAGATAAATGCGAGGTGATGCATTTTGGTAGATCAAACCAGGGCAGGACTTACTCAGTTAATGGTGGGGCATTGAGGACAGTTACAGAACAAAGAGATCTAGGGGTACAGGTTCATAGCTCCTTGAAAGTGGAGTCACAGGTGGACAGAGTGGTGAAGAAGGCATTCGCCATGCTTGGTTTCATTGGTCAGAACATTGAATACAGGAGTTGGGATGTCTTGTTGAAGTTGTACAAGACATTGGTAAGGCCACACTTGGAATACTGTGTACAGTTCTGGTCGCCCTATTATGGAAAGGATATTATTAAACTAGAAAGAGTGCAGAAGAGATTTACTAGGATGTTACTGAGACTTGATGGTTTGAGATATGATGAGAGGCTGGAGAGACTGGGATTTTTTTCTCTGGAGCGTAGGAGGCTGAGGGGTGATCTCATAGAAATCTATAAAATAATGAGGGGCACAGATCAGCTAGATAGTCAATATCTTTTCCCAAAGCTAGGGGAGTGTAAAACTAGAGGGCATAGGTTTAAGGTGAGAGGGGAGAGATACAATAGGGGCAATTTTTCCACACTGAGGGTGGTGAGTGTCTGGACAAAGCTGCCAGAGGTAGTAGTAGAGGCGGGTTTTTAAAAAGCATTTAGACAGTTACATGGGTAAGATGGGTAGAGAGGGATATGGGCTAAATGTGGGCAATTGGGATTAGCTTCGAGGTTTAAAAAAAAAGGTGGCATGGACATCAGCCAAAGGGCCAGTTTCCACGAGTAAACCTCGACAACTCTTAAGTGTGAGAGAGATAAAGAGACAGAGAGGGAAAAAGAAAAAGAGACAGAGAAAGAGAGAGACAAAGAGAGAGGGAGAGAGAGTCACAAAGAAAGACAGGAAGAGAGGAAAAATGAAAATGAGAGAGAGAGAGAGAGTGAAAGAGAGAGAGAGTGAAAGAGAGAGAGAGTGAAAGAGAGAGAGTGAAAGAGAGAGAGAGAGAGTGAAAGAGAGAGAGTGAAAGAGAGAGAGAGTGAAAGAGAGAGTGAAAGAGAGAGACAAAGAGAGAGGGAGAGAGAGTCACAAAGAAAGACGGGAAGAGAGGAAAAATGAAAGAGAGAGAGAGTGAAAGAGAGAGAGAGTGAAAGAGAGAGAGAGAGTGAAAGAGAGAGAGAATGAAAGAGAGAGAGAGTGAAAGAGAGAGAGAGTGAAAGAGAGAGAGAGTGAAAGAGAGAAAGAGAGGGTGAAAGAGAGAGAGAGTGAAAGAGAGAGAGAGTGAAAGAGAGAGTGAAAGAGAGAGAGAGTGAAAGAGAGAGAGAGTGAAAAAGAGAGTGAAAGAGAGAGAGTGAAAGAGAGAGAGAGTGAAAGAGAGAGAGAGTGAAAGAGAGAGAGAGTGAGAGAGAGAGAGAGAGAGTGAGAGAGAGAGAGTGAGAGAGAGAGAGTGAGAGAGAGAGAGTGAAAGAGAGAGAGAGTGAGAGAGAGAGAGTGAGAGAGAGTAAGGGCAGGGGTCTTAGTAGCGTTGAAGAGCAGAAGGATCTCGGGGTCCGGGTTCACAGGACTCTTAAATCGGCCTCGCAGGTGGAGGAGGTGGTCAAGAAGGCGTATGGTGTACTGGCCTTCATTAATCGAGGGATTGAGTTTAGGAGTCGGGAGGTAATGCTGCAACTTTACAGGACCCTCGTCAGGCCTCATTTGGAGTACTGTGCGCAGTTCTGGTCGCCTCACTATAGGAAAGACGTAGAAGCTATTGAAAGGGTGCAGAGGAGATTTACAAGGATGTTGCCTGGACTGGGAGGCATGCCTTATGAAGATAGGTTGAGGGAGCTGGGACTCTTTTCCCTGGAGAGGCGAAGGTTGAGAGGCGACCTGATAGAAGTTTATAAAATGTTGAGAGGAATAGATAGGGTGGACTCTCAGAGGCTATTTCCCCGGGTTGAAATGGTCGCTACGAGAGGACACAGATTTAAGGTGCGGGGAGGGAAGTACAGAGGTGATGTTAGGGGTAAGTTTTTCACTCAGAGGGTAGTGAGTGATTGGAATCGGCTGCCGTCGTCGGTGGTGGAGGCGAACTCGCTGGGGTCTTTTAAAAGACTTCTGGATGAGTATATGGGGTTTAATGGGATTGGGGGTTATAGATAGGTCTATAGATTGGTGGGGTTGATGCGATCGGCGCAACTCGAGGGCCGAAGGGCCTGTTTGTGCTGTAATGTTCTATGTTCTATGTTCTATGTTCTATGAAAGAGAGAGAGAGTGAAAGAGAGAGATTGAAAGCTATGTAGATTCAGCAAAGGGTTAAGCCCAGCTATATTTATAAAAATGAATCATTCCTTTTCACAGAAAGTGAATCTTAAAGAATTGATGTGAAGTGAAGGCTCTTTGCTTGTTGCTGGAGCTGGAGCAGAAATGTGGGGAATGAGAGAGCGGTGCTGAGGAATCTGCCTCGCTCGCCCAGGGGGAGGTGGCTGCCTCACCCAGACTGAGGTGTCTACCTCACTCACCCAGACTGAGGTGTCTGCCTCACCCAGACTGAGGTGTCTGCCTCACCCAGACTGAGGTGTCTGCCTCACTCACCCAGACTGAGGTGTCTGCCTCACCCAGACTGAGGTGTCTGCCTCCCTCACCCAGACTGAGGGTCTGCCTCCCTCACACAGACTGAGGTGTCTGCCTCACCCAGACTGAGGTGTCTGCCTCACCCAGACTGAGGTGTCTGCCTCCCTCACCCAGACTGAGATGTCTGCCTCACTCACCCAGACTGAGGTGTCTGCCTCCCTCACCCAGACTGAGGAATCTGCCTCACTCACCCAGACTGAGGTGTCTGCCTCATTCACCCAGACTGAGGTGTCTGCCTCATTCACCCAGACTGAGGTGTCTGCCTCACTCACCCAGACTGAGGTGTCTGCCTCACTCACCCAGACTGAGGTGTCTGCCTCCCTCACCCAGACTGAGGAATCTGCCTCACTCACCCAGACTGAGGTGTCTGCCTCATTCACCCAGACTGAGGTGTCTGCCTCAATCACCCAGACTGAGGAATCTGCCTCACTCACCCAGACTGAGGGTCTGCCTCCCTCACCCAGACTGAGGTGTCTGCCTCCCTCACCCAGACTGAGGAATCTGCCTCACTCACCCAGACTGAGGTGTCTGCCTCACTCACCCAGACTGAGGTGTCTGCCTCCCTCACTCAGACTGAGGGTCTGCCTCCCTCACCCAGACTGAGGTGTCTGCCTCACCCAGACTAAGGTGTCTGCCTCGCTCACCCAGACTGAGGTGTCTGCCTCCCTCACCCAGACTGAGGTGTCTGCCTCCCTCACCCAGACTGAGGAATCTGCCTCACTCACCCAGACTGAGGAATCTGCCTCACTCACCCAGATTGAGGTGTCTACCTCACTCACCCAGACTGAGGTGTCTACCTCAGTCACCCAGACTAAGGTGTCTGCCTCAAGCACCCAGACTGAGGTGTCTGCCTCCCTCACCCAGACTGAGGTGTCTGCCTCACTCACCCAGACTGAGGAATCTGCCTCACTCACCCAGACTGAGGAATCTGCCTCACTCACCCAGACTGAGGTGTCTGCCTCAAGCACCCAGACTGAGGAATCTGCCTCACTCACCCAGATTGAGGTGTCTGCCTCACTCACCCAGACTGAGGTGTCTGCCTCACTCACCCAGACTGAGGAATCTGCCTCACTCACCCAGACTGAGGTGTCTGCCTCACTCACCCAGACTGAGGTGTCTGCCTCCCTCACCCAGACTGAGGTGTCTGCCTCACTCACCCAGACTGAGGAATCTGCCTCCCTCACCCAGACTGAGGTGTCTGCCTCCCTCACCCAGACTGAGGAATCTGCCTCACTCACCCAGACTGAGGTGTCTGCCTCACTCACCCAGACTGAGGAATCTACCTCACTCACCCAGACTGAGGTGTCTACCTCACTCACCCAGACTGAGGTGTCTACCTCACTCACCCAGACTGAGGAATCTGCCTCAAGCACCCAGACTGAGGAATCTGCCTCCCTCACCCAGACTGAGGTGTCTGCCTCAAGCACCCAGACTGAGGAATCTGCCTCACTCACCCAGACTGAGGTGTCTACCTCACTCACCCAGACTGAGGTGTCTGCCTCCCTCACCCAGACTGAGGTGTCTGTCTCACCCAGACTGAGGAATCTGCCTCACTCACCCAGACTGAGGTGTCTGCCTCCCTCACCCAGACTGAGGAATCTGCCTCCCTCACCCAGACTGAGGTGTCTGTCTCACCCAGACTGAGGAATCTGCCTCCCTCACCCAGACTGAGGTGTCTGTCTCACCCAGACTGAGGAATCTGCCTCACTCACCCAGACTGAGGTGTCTACCTCACTCACCCAGACTGAGGTGTCTGCCTCACTCACCCAGACTGAGGAATCTGCCTCACTCACCCAGACTGAGGTGTCTGCCTCCCTCACCCAGACTGAGGTGTCTGCCTCCCTCACCCAGACTGAGGAATCTGCCTCACTCACCCAGACTGAGGTGTCTGCCTCCCTCACCCAGACTGAGGTGTCTGCCTCACTCACCCAGACTGAGGAATCTGCCTCACTCACCCAGACTGAGGTGTCTGCCTCCCTCACCCAGACTGAGGTGTCTGCCTCCCTCACCCAGACTGAGGAATCTGCCTCCCTCACCCAGACTGAGGTGTCTGCCTCACTCACCCAGACTGAGGTGTCTGCCTCACTCACCCAGACTGAGGTGTCTGCCTCCCTCACCCAGACTGAGGTGTCTGCCTCCCTCACCCAGACTGAGGTGTCTGCCTCCCTCACCCAGACTGAGGAATCTGCCTCACTCACCCAGACTGAGGAATCTGCCTCACTCACCCAGATTGAGGTGTCTACCTCAGTCACCCAGACTAAGGTGTCTGCCTCAAGCACCCAGACTGAGGTGTCTGCCTCCCTCACCCAGACTGAGGAATCTACCTCACTCACCCAGACTGAGGTGTCTACCTCAGTCACCCAGACTAAGGTGTCTGCCTCAAGCACCCAGACTGAGGTGTCTGCCTCCCTCACCCAGACTGAGGTGTCTGCCTCACTCACCCAGACTGAGGAATCTGCCTCACTCACCCAGACTGAGGAATCTGCCTCACTCACCCAGACTGAGGTGTCTGCCTCAAGCACCCAGACTGAGGAATCTGCCTCACTCACCCAGATTGAGGTGTCTGCCTCACTCACCCAGACTGAGGTGTCTGCCTCACTCACCCAGACTGAGGAATCTGCCTCACTCACCCAGACTGAGGTGTCTGCCTCCCTCACCCAGACTGAGGTGTCTGCCTCACTCACCCAGACTGAGGTGTCTGCCTCCCTCACCCAGACTGAGGTGTCTGCCTCACTCACCCAGACTGAGGAATCTGCCTCCCTCACCCAGACTGAGGTGTCTGCCTCCCTCACCCAGACTGAGGAATCTGCCTCACTCACCCAGACTGAGGTGTCTGCCTCACTCACCCAGACTGAGGAATCTGCCTCACTCACCCAGACTGAGGAATCTACCTCACTCACCCAGACTGAGGTGTCTACCTCACTCACCCAGACTGAGGTGTCTACCTCACTCACCCAGACTGAGGAATCTGCCTCAAGCACCCAGACTGAGGAATCTGCCTCACTCACCCAGACTGAGGTGTCTGCCTCACTCACCCAGACTGAGGTGTCTGCCTCACTCACCCAGACTGAGGAATCTGCCTCACTCACCCAGACTGAGGAATCTACCTCACTCACCCAGACTGAGGAATCTACCTCACTCACCCAGACTGAGGTGTCTGCCTCCCTCACCCAGACTGAGGTGTCTGCCTCCCTCACCCAGACTGAGGAATCTGCCTCACTCACCCAGACTGAGGAATCTGCCTCACTCACCCAGACTGAGGTGTCTGCCTCACTCACCCAGACTGAGGAATCTGCCTCACTCACCCAGACTGAGGAATCTACCTCACTCACCCAGACTGAGGAATCTGCCTCACTCACCCAGACTGAGGTGTCTGCCTCACTCACCCAGACTGAGGAATCTGCCTCACTCACCCAGACTGAGGTGTCTGCCTCACTCACCCAGACTGAGGAATCTGCCTCACTCACCCAGACTGAGGTGTCTGCCTCACTCACCCAGACTGAGGAATCTGCCTCACTCTCCCAGACTGAGGTGTCTGCCTCAAGCACCCAGACTGAGGAATCTGCCTCACTCACCCAGACTGAGGAATCTGCCTCACTCACCCAGACTGAGGTGTCTGCCTCACTCACCCAGACTGAGGTGTCTGCCTCACTCACCCAGACTGAGGAATCTGCCTCAAGCACCCAGACTGAGGAATCTGCCTCACTCACCCAGACTGAGGTGTCTGCCTCACTCACCCAGACTGAGGTGTCTGCCTCACTCACCCAGACTGAGGAATCTGCCTCACTCACCCAGACTGAGGTGTCTGCCTCACTCACCCAGACTGAGGAATCTGCCTCCCTCACCCAGACTGAGGTGTCTGCCTCAAGCACCCAGACTGAGGAATCTGCCTCACTCACCCAGACTGAGGTGTCTGCCTCCCTCACCCAGACTGAGGAATCTGCCTCCCTCACCCAGACTGAGGTGTCTGTCTCACCCAGACTGAGGAATCTGCCTCACTCACCCAGACTGAGGTGTCTGCCTCACTCACCCAGACTGAGGAATCTGCCTCACTCACCCAGACTGAGGTGTCTGCCTCCCTCACCCAGACTGAGGTGTCTGCCTCCCTCACCCAGACTGAGGAATCTGCCTCACTCACCCAGACTGAGGTGTCTGCCTCCCTCACCCAGACTGAGGTGTCTGCCTCACTCACCCAGACTGAGGAATCTGCCTCACTCACCCAGACTGAGGTGTCTGCCTCCCTCACCCAGACTGAGGAATCTGCCTCACTCACCCAGACTGAGGTGTCTGCCTCCCTCACCCAGACTGAGGTGTCTGCCTCACTCACCCAGACTGAGGAATCTGCCTCCCTCACCCAGACTGAGGTGTCTGCCTCCCTCACCCAGACTGAGGAATCTGCCTCCCTCACCCAGACTGAGGTGTCTGCCTCACTCACCCAGACTGAGGTGTCTGCCTCACTCACCCAGACTGAGGTGTCTGCCTCCCTCACCCAGACTGAGGTGTCTGCCTCCCTCACCCAGACTGAGGTGTCTGCCTCCCTCACCCAGACTGAGGAATCTGCCTCACTCACCCAGACTGAGGAATCTGCCTCACTCACCCAGACTGAGGTGTCTGCCTCCCTCACCCAGACTGAGGTGTCTGCCTCCCTCACCCAGACTGAGGTGTCTGCCTCACTCACCCAGACTGAGGAATCTGCCTCACTCACCCAGACTGAGGTGTCTGCCTCCCTCACCCAGACTGAGGTGTCTGCCTCCCTCACCCAGACTGAGGTGTCTGCCTCCCTCACCCAGACTGAGGAATCTGCCTCACTCACCCAGACTGAGGTGTCTACCTCACTCACCCAGACTGAGGAATCTGCCTCACTCACCCAGACTGAGGTGTCTGCCTCCCTCACCCAGACTGAGGTGTCTGCCTCACTCACCCAGACTGAGGAATCTGCCTCACTCACCCAGACTGAGGAATCTGCCTCACTCACCCAGACTGAGGTGTCTACCTCACTCACCCAGACTGAGGTGTCTGCCTCATTCACCCAGACTGAGGAATCTACCTCAGTCACCCAGACTGAGGTGTCTGCCTCACTCACCCAGACTGAGGAATCTGCCTCACTCACCCAGACTGAGGAATCTGCCTCATTCACCCAGACTGAGGTGTCTACCTCACTCACCCAGACTGAGGTGTCTACCTCAGTCACCCAGACTGAGGTGTCTACCTCAGTCACCCAGACTGAGGAATCTGCCTCACTCACCCAGACTGAGGAATCTGCCTCACTCACCCAGACTGAGGTGTCTACCTCACTCACCCAGACTGAGGAATCTGCCTCACTCACCCAGATTGAGGTGTCTGCCTCCCTCACCCAGACTGAGGAATCTGCCTCACTCACCCAGACTGAGGTGTCTGCCTCACTCACCAGATTGAGGTGTCTGCCTCCCTCACCCAGACTGAGGAATCTGCCTCACTCACCCAGACTGAGGTGTCTGCCTCACTCACCAGATTGAGGTGTCTGCCTCCCTCACCCAGACTGAGGAATCTGCCTCACTCACCCAGATTGAGGTGTCTGCCTCCCTCACTCAGACTAAGGAATCTGCCTCACTCACCCAGACTGAGGTGTCTGCCTCACTCACCCAGACTGAGGTGTCTGCCTCACCCAGACTGAGGTGTCTGCCTCACTCACCCAGACTGAGGAATCTGCCTCACTCACCCAGACTGAGGAATCTGCCTCACTCACCCAGACTGAGGTGTCTGCCTCACTCACCCAGACTGAGGTGTCTGCCTCACCCAGACTGAGGTGTCTGCCTCACTCACCCAGACTGAGGAATCTGCCTCACTCACCCAGACTGAGGAATCTGCCTCACTCACCCAGACTGAGGTGTCTACCTCAGTCACCCAGACTGAGGTGTCTGCCTCAAGCACCCAGACTGAGGAATCTGCCTCACTCACCCAGACTGAGGTGTCTACCTCAGTCACCCAGACTGAGGTGTCTGCCTCAAGCACCCAGACTGAGGAATCTGCCTCACTCACCCAGACTGAGGTGTCTACCTCAGTCACCCAGATTGAGGTGTCTGCCTCCCTCACCCAGACTGAGGAATCTGCCTCACTCACCCAGACTGAGGTGTCTGCCTCACTCACCAGATTGAGGTGTCTGCCTCCCTCACCCAGACTGAGGAATCTGCCTCACTCACACAGACTGAGGTGTCTGCCTCACTCACCCAGATTGAGGTGTCTGCCTCCCTCACTCAGACTAAGGAATCTGCCTCACTCACCCAGACTGAGGTGTCTGCCTCACTCACCCAGATTGAGGTGTCTGCCTCCCTCACTCAGACTAAGGAATCTGCCTCACTCACCCAGACTGAGGAATCTGCCTCACTCACCCAGATTGAGGTGTCTGCCTCCCTCACTCAGACTAAGGAATCTGCCTCACTCACCCAGACTGAGGTGTCTACCTCACTCACCCAGACTGAGATGTCTGCCTCCTCACCCAGACTGAGGTGTCTGCCTCACTCACCCAGACTGAGGTGTCTGCCTCACCCAGACTGAGGAATCTGCCTCACTCACCCAGACTGAGGTGTCTGCCTCACTCACCCAGACTGAGGTGTCTGCCTCCCTCACCCAGACTGAGGTGTCTGCCTCCCTCACCCAGACGGAGGTGTCTGCCTCACTCACCCAGACTGAGGTGTCTGCCACCCTCACCCAGACTGAGGTGTCTGCCTCCCTCACCCAGACGGAGGTGTCTGCCTCACTCACCCAGACTGAGGTGTCTGCCACCCTCACCCAGACTGAGGTGTCTGCCTCACTCACCCAGATTGAGGTGTCTGCCTCCCTCACCCAGACTGAGGTGTCTGCCTCACTCACCCAGACTGAGGTGTCTGCCTCACTCACCCAGACTGAGGTGTCTACCTCACTCACCCAGACTGAGGTGTCTACCTCAGTCACCCAGACTGAGGTGTCTGCCTCAAGCACCCAGACTGAGGAATCTGCCTCACTCACCCAGACTGAGGTGTCTACCTCACTCACCCAGATTGAGGTGTCTGCCTCACTCACCCAGACTGAGGTGTCTGCCTCACTCACCCAGACTGAGGAATCTGCCTCACTCACCCAGACTGAGGTGTCTGCCTCCCTCACCCAGACTGAGGTGTCTGCCTCACTCACCCAGACTGAGGTGACTGCCTCACTCACCCAGACTGAGGTGTCTGCCTCATTCACCCAGACTGAGGAATCTGCCTCACTCACCCAGACTGAGGAATCTGCCTCACTCACCCAGACTGAGGAATCTGCCTCACTCACCCAGACTGAGGTGTCTGCCTCACTCACCCAGACTGAGGTGTCTACCTCAGTCACCCAGACTGAGGGTCTGCCTCACTCACCCAGACTGAGGTGTCTGCCTCACTCACCCAGACTGAGGTGTCTGCCTCACTCACCCAGACTGAGGTGTCTGCCTCCCTCACCCAGACTGAGGAATCTGCCTCACTCACCCAGACTGAGGTGTCTGCCTCACTCACCCAGACTGAGGTGTCTACCTCAGTCACCCAGACTGAGGAATCTGCCTCACTCACACAGACTGAGGTGTCTGCCTCACTCACCCAGACTGAGGTGTCTGCCTCCCTCACCCAGACTGAGGTGTCTGCCTCCCTCACCCAGACTGAGGTGTCTGCCTCACTCACCCAGACTGAGGTGTCTGCCTCCCTCACCCAGACTGAGGTGTCTGCCTCACTCATCCAGACTGAGGTGTCTGCCTCCCTCACCCAGACTGAGGTGTCTGCCTCACTCACCCAGACTGAGGTGTCTGCCTCACTCACCCAGACTGAGGTGTCTGCCTCACTCACCCAGACTGAGGTGTCTGCCTCACTCACCCAGATTGAGGTGTCTGCCTCACTCACCCAGACTGAGGTGTCTGCCTCACTCACCCAGACTGAGGTGTCTGCCTCACTCACCCAGACTGAGGTGTCTGCCTCACTCACCCAGACTGAGGTGTCTGCCTCACTCACCCAGACTGAGGAATCTGCCTCACTCACCCAGACTGAGGTGTCTGCCTCACTCACCCAGATTGAGGTGTCTGCCTCACTCACCCAGATTGAGGTGTCTGCCTCACTCACCCAGACTGAGGAATCTGCCTCACTCACCCAGACTGAGGTGTCTGCCTCACCCAGACTGAGGAATCTGCCTCCCTCACCCAGACTGAGGTGTCTGCCTCACTCACCCAGACTGAGGTGTCTGCCTCACTCACCCAGACTGAGGTGTCTGCCTCAATCACCCAGACTAAGGAATCTGCCTCACTCACCCAGACTGAGGAATCTGCCTCCCTCACCCAGACTGAGGTGTCTGCCTCACTCACCCAGACTGAGGTGTCTGCCTCACTCACCCAGACTGAGGTGTCTGCCTCAATCACCCAGACTGAGGTGTCTGCCTCCCTCACCCAGACTGAGGTGTCTGCCTCCCTCACCCAGACTGAGGTGTCTGCCTCCCTCACCCAGACTGAGGAATCTGCCTCACTCACCCAGACTGAGGTGTCTGCCTCACCCAGACTGAGGAATCTGCCTCACTCACCCAGACTGAGGAATCTGCCTCAAGCACCCAGACTGAGGTGTCTGCTCCCTCACCCAGACTGAGGTGTCTGCCTCCCTCACCCAGACTGAGGAATCTGCCTCACTCACCCAGACTGAGGTGTCTGCCTCACTCACCCAGACTGAGGTGTCTGCCTCACTCACCCAGACTGAGGTGTCTGCCTCCCTCACCCAGACTGAGGAATCTGCCTCACTCACCCAGACTGAGGTGTCTGCCTCACTCACCCAGACTGAGGAATCTGCCTCACTCACCCAGACTGAGGTGTCTGCCTCACTCACCCAGACTGAGGTGTCTGCCTCACTCACCCAGACTGAGGTGTCTGCCTCACTCACCCAGACTGAGGAATCTGCCTCACTCACCCAGACTGAGGAATCTACCTCAGTCACCCAGACTGAGGTGTCTGCCTCACTCACCCAGACTGAGGTGTCTGCCTCACTCACCAGACTGAGGTGTCTGCCTCACTCACCCAGACTGAGGTGTCTGCCTCACTCACCCAGACTGAGGTGTCTGCCTCACTCACCCAGACTGAGGTGTCTGCCTCACTCACCCAGACTGAGGAATCTGCCTCACTCACCCAGACTGAGGAATCTGCCTCACTCACCCAGACTGAGGAATCTGCCTCACTCACCCAGACTGAGGTGTCTGCCTCACTCACCCAGACTGAGGTGTCTGCCTCACTCACCAGATTGAGTTGTCTGCCTCACTCACCCAGACTGAGGAATCTGCCTCACTCACCCAGATTGAGGTGTCTGCCTCACTCACCCAGACTGAGGTGTCTGCCTCACTCACCCAGACTGAGGTGTCTGCCTCACTCACCCAGACTGAGGAATCTGCCTCACTCACCCAGACTGAGGTGTCTACCTCACTCACCCAGACTGAGGAATCTGCCTCACTCACCCAGACTGAGGTGTCTACCTCACTCACCCAGACTGAGGAATCTGCCTCACTCACCCAGACTGAGGAATCTGCCTCACTCACCCAGACTGAGGTGTCTACCTCAGTCACCCAGACTGAGGTGTCTGCCTCACTCACCCAGACTGAGGAATCTGCCTCACTCACCCAGACTGAGGAATCTGCCTCACTCACCCAGACTGAGGTGTCTGCCTCACTCACCCAGACTGAGGTGTCTGCCTCACTCACCCAGACTGAGGTGTCTGCCTCACTCACCCAGACTGAGGAATCTGCCTCACTCACCCAGACTGAGGAATCTACCTCAGTCACCCAGACTGAGGTGTCTGCCTCACTCACCCAGACTGAGGAATCTGCCTCACTCACCCAGACTGAGGTGTCTGCCTCACTCACCCAGACTGAGGTGTCTGCCTCACTCACCCAGACTGAGGAATCTGCCTCACTCACCCAGACTGAGGTGTCTGCCTCACTCACCCAGACTGAGGTGTCTGCCTCACTCACCCAGACTGAGGTGTCTGCCTCACTCACCCAGACTGAGGAATCTGCCTCACTCACCCAGACTGAGGAATCTACCTCAGTCACCCAGACTGAGGTGTCTGCCTCACTCACCCAGACTGAGGAATCTGCCTCACTCACCCAGACTGAGGTGTCTGCCTCACTCACCCAGACTGAGGTGTCTGCCTCACTCACCCAGACTGAGGAATCTGCCTCACTCACCCAGACTGAGGTGTCTGCCTCACTCACCCAGACTGAGGTGTCTGCCTCACTCACCCAGACTGAGGTGTCTGCCTCACTCACCCAGACTGAGGAATCTGCCTCACTCACCCAGACTGAGGTGTCTGCCTCACTCACCCAGACTGAGGTGTCTGCCTCACTCACCAGATTGAGTTGTCTGCCTCACTCACCCAGACTGAGGAATCTGCCTCACTCACCCAGACTGAGGTGTCTACCTCACTCACCCAGACTGAGGAATCTGCCTCACTCACCCAGACTGAGGTGTCTACCTCAGTCACCCAGACTGAGGTGTCTGCCTCACTCACCCAGACTGAGGTGTCTGCCTCACTCACCAGATTGAGGTGTCTACCTCACTCACCCAGACTGAGGAATCTGCCTCACTCACCCAGACTGAGGTGTCTGCCTCACTCACCCAGACTGAGGTGTCTGCCTCCCTCACCCAGACTGAGGAATCTGCCTCACTCACCCAGACTGAGGAATCTGCCTCACTCACCCAGACTGAGGTGTCTGCCTCACTCACCCAGACTGAGGAATCTGCCTCACTCACCCAGACTGAGGTGTCTGCCTCACTCACCCAGACTGAGGAATCTGCCTCACTCACCCAGACTGAGGAATCTGCCTCACTCACCCAGACTGAGGTGTCTGCCTCACTCACCCAGACTGAGGTGTCTGCCTCCCTCACCCAGACTGAGGAATCTGCCTCACTCACCCAGACTGAGGAATCTGCCTCACTCACCCAGACTGAGGTGTCTGCCTCACTCACCCAGACTGAGGTGTCTGCCTCACTCACCCAGACTGAGGAATCTGCCTCACTCACCCAGACTGAGGTGTCTGCCTCACTCACCCAGACTGAGGTGTCTGCCTCACTCACCCAGATTGAGGAATCTGCCTCACTCACCCAGACTGAGGTGTCTGCCTCACTCACCCAGACTGAGGTGTCTGCCTCCCTCACCCAGACTGAGGTGTCTGCCTCACTCACCCAGACTGAGGTGTCTGCCTCACTCACCCAGACTGAGGTGTCTGCCTCACTCACCCAGACTGAGGTGTCTGCCTCACTCACCCAGACTGAGGTGTCTGCCTCACTCACCCAGACTGAGGAATCTGCCTCACTCACCCAGATTGAGGTGTCTGCCTCACCCAGACTGAGGAATCTGCCTCACTCACCCAGACTGAGGTGTCTGCCTCACCCAGACTGAGGTGTCTGCCTCCCTCACCCGGACTGAGGAATCTGCCTCACTCACCCAGACTGAGGTGTCTGCCTCACCCAGACTGAGGTGTCTGCCTCAGTCACCCAGACTGAGGTGTCTGCCTGAAGCACCCAGACTGAGGTGTCTGCCTCACTCACCCAGATTGAGGAATCTGCCTCACTCACCCAGACTGAGGTGTCTGCCTCCCTCAGACTGAGGAATCTGCCTCACTCACCCAGACTGAGGTGTCTGCCTCACTCACCCAGACTGAGGAATCTGCCTCACTCACCCAGACTGAGGAATCTGCCTCACTCACCCAGACTGAGGTGTCTACCTCACTCACCCAGACTGAGGTGTCTGCCTCACCCAGACTGAGGTGTCTGCCTCACTCACCCAGACTGAGGTGTCTGCCTCACTCACCCAGACTGAGGTGTCTGCCTCACTCACCCAGACTGAGGTGTCTGCCTCACTCACCCAGACTGAGGTGTCTACCTCACTCACCCAGACTGAGGTGTCTGCCTCACCCAGACTGAGGTGTCTGCCTCACTCACCCAGACTGAGGAATCTGCCTCACTCACCCAGACTGAGGTGTCTGCCTCACTCACCCAGACTGAGGTGTCTGCCTCACTCACCCAGACTGAGGAATCTGCCTCACTCACCCAGACTGAGGTGTCTACCTCACTTACCCAGACTGAGGTGTCTGCCTCATTCACCCAGACTGAGGTGTCTACCTCACTCACCCAGACTGAGGTGTCTGCCTCATTCACCCAGACTGAGGTGTCTACCTCACTCACCCAGACTGAGGTGTCTGCCTGAAGCACCCAGACTGAGGAATCTGCCTCACTCACCCAGACTGAGGTGTCTGCCTCACTCACCCAGATTGAGGAATCTGCCTCACTCACCCAGACTGAGGTGTCTACCTCACTCACCCAGACTGAGGTGTCTGCCTGAAGCACCCAGACTGAGGAATCTGCCTCACTCACCCAGACTGAGGTGTCTGCCTCACTCACCCAGACTGAGGTGTCTACCTCACTCACCCAGACTGAGGTGTCGGCCTCATTCACCCAGACTGAGGTGTCTGCCTCCCTCACCCAGACTGAGGTGTCTGCCTCACTCACCCAGACTGAGGTGTCTGCCTCACTCACCCAGACTGAGGTGTCTGCCTCACTCACCCAGACTGAGGAATCTGCCTCACTCACCAGATTGAGGTGTCTGCCTCCCTCACCCAGACTGAGGAATCTGCCTCACTCACCCAGACTGAGGAATCTGCCTCACTCACCCAGACTGAGGTGTCTACCTCACTCACCCAGACTGAGGTGTCTACCTCAGTCACCCAGACTGAGGTGTCTGCCTCAAGCACCCAGACTGAGGAATCTGCCTCACTCACCAGATTGAGGTGTCTGCCTCACTCACCCAGACTGAGGTGTCTGCCTCACTCACCCAGACTGAGGTGTCTGCCTCACTCACCCAGACTGAGGTGTCTGCCTCATTCACCCAGACTGAGGAATCTGCCTCACTCACCAGATTGAGGTGTCTGCCTCACTCACCCAGACTGAGGTGTCTGCCTCACTCACCCAGACTGAGGTGTCTGCCTCACTCACCCAGACTGAGGAATCTGCCTCACTCACCAGATTGAGGTGTCTGCCTCCCTCACCCAGACTGAGGTGTCTACCTCACTCACCCAGACTGAGGTGTCTACCTCAGTCACCCAGACTGAGGTGTCTACCTCAAGCACCCAGACTGAGGTGTCTACCTCAGTCACCCAGACTGAGGTGTCTGCCACATTCACCCAGACTGAGGAATCTGCCTCACTCACCCAGACTGAGGAATCTGCCTCACTCACCCAGACTGAGGAATCTGCCTCACTCACCAGATTGAGGTGTCTGCCTCCCTCACCCAGACTGAGGAATCTGCCTCACTCACCCAGACTGAGGTGTCTGCCTCCCTCACCCAGACTGAGGAATCTGCCTCACTCACACAGACTGAGGTGTCTGCCTCCCTCACCCAGACTGAGGAATCTGCCTCACTCACACAGACTGAGGTGTCTGCCTCACTCACCCAGATTGAGGTGTCTGCCTCCCTCACTCAGACTAAGGAATCTGCCTCACTCACCCAGACTGAGGTGTCTACCTCACTCACCCAGACTGAGGTGTCTGCCTCCTCACCCAGACGGAGGTGTCACCTCACTCACCCAGACTAAGGAATCCACCTCACTCACACAGACTGAGGTGTCTGCCTCACTCACCCAGATTGAGGTGTCTGCCTCCCTCACTCAGACTAAGGAATCTGCCTCACTCACCCAGACTGAGGTGTCTACCTCACTCACCCAGACTGAGGTGTCTGCCTCCTCACCCAGACGGAGGTGTCACCTCACTCACCCAGACTAAGGAATCCACCTCACTCACCCAGACTGAGGTGTCTGCCTCCCTCACCCAGACTGAGGTGTCTGCCTCGCTCACACAGACTGAGGTGTCTGCCTCCCTCACTCAGACAAAGGAATCTGCCTCACTCACCCAGACTGAGGTGTCTGCCTCCCTCACCCAGACGGAGGTGTCTGCCTCACTCACCCAGACTGAGGTGTCTGCCTCACTCACCCAGACTGAGGTGTCTGCCTCACTCACCCAGACTGAGGTGTCTGCCTCACTCACCCAGACTGAGGTGTCTGCCTCACTCACCCAGACTGAGGTGTCTGCCTCACTCACCAGATTGAGGTGTCTGCCTCACTCACCCAGACTGAGGTGTCTGCCTCACTCACCCAGACTGAGGTGTCTACCTCACTCACCCAGATTGAGGTGTCTGCCTCACTCACCAGACTGAGGTGTCTGCCTCACTCACCCAGACTGAGGAATCTGCCTTACTCACCCAGACTGAGGAATCTGCCTCACTCACCCAGACTGAGGTGTCTGCCTCACTCACCCAGACTGAGGTGTCTGCCTCACTCACCCAGACTGAGGAATCTGCCTCACTCACCAGATTGAGGTGTCTGCCTCACTCACCCAGACTGAGGAATCTGCCTCACTCACCCAGACTGAGGTGTCTGCCTCACTCACCCAGACTGAGGTGTCTGCCTCACTCACCCAGACTGAGGTGTCTGCCTCACTCACCCAGATTGAGGTGTCTGCCTCACTCACCCAGACTGAGGAATCTGCCTCACTCACCCAGATTGAGGTGTCTGCCTCACTCACCCAGATTGAGGTGTCTGCCTCACTCACCCAGACTGAGGTGTCTGCCTCACTCACCCAGACTGAGGAATCTGCCTCACTCACCCAGACTGAGGAATCTGCCTCACTCACCCAGACTGAGGTGTCTGCCTCACTCACCCAGACTGAGGTGTCTGCCTCACTCACCCAGACTGAGGTGTCTGCCTCACTCACCCAGACTGAGGTGTCTGCCTCACTCACCCAGACTGAGGTGTCTGCCTCACTCACCCAGACTGAGGAATCTGCCTCACTCACCAGATTGAGGTGTCTGCCTCACTCACCCAGACTGAGGAATCTGCCTCACTCACCCAGACTGAGGTGTCTGCCTCACTCACCCAGACTGAGGTGTCTGCCTCACTCACCCAGACTGAGGAATCTGCCTCACTCACCCAGATTGAGGTGTCTGCCTCACTCACCCAGACTGAGGTGTCTGCCTCACTCACCCAGACTGAGGTGTCTGCCTCACTCACCCAGACTGAGGTGTCTGCCTCACTCACCCAGACTGAGGTGTCTGCCTCACTCACCCAGACTGAGGAATCTGCCTCACTCACCCAGACTGAGGTGTCTGCCTCACTCACCCAGACTGAGGAATCTGCCTCACTCACCCAGACTGAGGTGTCTGCCTCACTCACCCAGATTGAGGTGTCTGCCTCACTCACCCAGACTGAGGTGTCTACCTCACTCACCCAGACTGAGGAATCTGCCTCACTCACCCAGACTGAGGTGTCTGCCTCACTCACCCAGACTGAGGTGTCTGCCTCACTCACCCAGATTGAGGAATCTGCCTCACTCACCCAGATTGAGGTGTCTGCCTCACTCACCCAGACTGAGGAATCTGCCTCACTCACCCAGACTGAGGAATCTGCCTCACTCACCCAGACTGAGGTGTCTGCCTCACTCACCCAGACTGAGGTGTCTGCCTCATTCACCCAGACTGAGGTGTCTGCCTCACTCACCCAGACTGAGGAATCTGCCTCACTCTCCCAGACTGAGGTGTCACCTCACTCACCCAGACTGAGGTGTCTGCCTCACTCACCCAGACTGAGGTGTCTGCCTCATTCACCCAGACTGAGGTGTCTGCCTCCCTCACCCAGACTGAGGTGTCTGCCTCCCTCACCCAGACTGAGGAATCTGCCTCACTCACCCAGACTGAGGAATCTGCCTCACTCACCCAGACTGAGGTGTCTGCCTCACTCACCCAGACTGAGGTGTCTGCCTCACCCAGACTGAGGTGTCTACCTCACTCACCCAGACTGAGGAATCTGCCTCACTCACCCAGACTGAGGAATCTGCCTCACTCACCCAGACTGAGGTGTCTGCCTCACTCACCCAGACTGAGGTGTCTGCCTCATTCACCCAGACTGAGGTGTCTGCCTCACTCACCCAGACTGAGGAATCTGCCTCACTCACCCAGACTGAGGAATCTGCCTCACTCACCCAGACTGAGGTGTCTGCCTCACTCACCCAGACTGAGGTGTCTGCCTCACCCAGACTGAGGTGTCTACCTCACTCACCCAGACTGAGGAATCTGCCTCACTCACCCAGACTGAGGAATCTGCCTCACTCACCCAGACTGAGGTGTCTGCCTCACTCACCCAGACTGAGGTGTCTGCCTCATTCACCCAGACTGAGGTGTCTGCCTCACTCACCCAGACTGAGGAATCTGCCTCACTCTCCCAGACTGAGGTGTCACCTCACTCACCCAGACTGAGGTGTCTGCCTCCCTCACCCAGACTGAGGTGTCTGCCTCCCTCACCCAGACTGAGGAATCTGCCTCACTCACCCAGACTGAGGAATCTGCCTCACTCACCCAGACTGAGGTGTCTGCCTCCCTCACCCAGACTGAGGTGTCTGCCTCCCTCACCCAGACTGAGGAATCTGCCTCACTCACCCAGACTGAGGAATCTGCCTCACTCACCCAGACTGAGGAATCTGCCTCACTCACCCAGACTGAGGTGTCTGCCTCACTCACCCAGACTGAGGAATCTGCCTCACTCACCCAGACTGAGGTGTCTGCCTCACTCACCCAGACTGAGGAATCTGCCTCACTCACCCAGACTGAGGTGTCTGCCTCACTCACCCAGACTGAGGAATCTGCCTCACTCACCCAGATTGAGGTGTCTGCCTCACTCACCCAGACAGAGGTGTCTGCCTCACTCACCCAGACTGAGGAATCTGCCTCACTCACCCAGACTGAGGTGTCTACCTCACTCACCCAGACTGAGGAATCTGCCTCACTCACCCAGACTGAGGTGTCTACCTCACTCACCCAGACTGAGGTGTCTGCCTCCCTCACCAAGACTGAGGAATCTGCCTCACTCACCCAGACTGAGGTGTCTACCTCACTCACCCAGACTGAGGTGTCTACCTCACTCACCCAGACTGAGGTGTCTACCTCACTCACCCAGACTGAGGTGTCTGCCTCCCTCACCAAGACTGAGGAATCTGCCTCACTCACCCAGACTGAGGTGTCTACCTCACTCACCCAGACTGAGGAATCTGCCTCACTCACCCAGACTGAGGTGTCTGCCTCACTCACCAGACTGAGGTGTCTGCCTCACTCACCCAGACTGAGGTGTCTGCCTCACTCACCCAGACTGAGGTGTCTGCCTCACTCACCCAGACTGAGGAATCTGCCTCACTCACCCAGACTGAGGTGTCTGCCTCACTCACCCAGACTGAGGAATCTGCCTCACTCACCCAGACTGAGGTGTCTGCCTCCCTCACCCAGACTGAGGTGTCTGCCTCCCTCACCCAGACTGAGGTGTCTGCCTCACTCACCCAGACTGAGGTGTCTGCCTCACTCACCCAGACTGAGGTGTCTGCCTCACTCACCCAGACTGAGGAATCTGCCTCACTCACCCAGACTGAGGTGTCTACCTCACTCACCCAGACTGAGGTGTCTACCTCAGTCACCCAGACTGAGGTGTCTGCCTCAAGCACCCAGACTGAGGAATCTGCCTCACTCACCCAGACTGAGGTGTCTACCTCAGTCACCCAGACTGAGGTGTCTGCCTCATTCACCCAGACTGAGGAATCTGCCTCACTCACCAGACTGAGGTGTCTGCCTCCCTCACCCAGACTGAGGAATCTGCCTCACTCACACAGACTGAGGTGTCTGCCTCACTCACCCAGATTGAGGTGTCTGCCTCCCTCACTCAGACTGAGGAATCTGCCTCACTCACCCAGACTGAGGTGTCTGCCTCACTCACCCAGACTGAGGTGTCTGCCTCCCTCACTCAGACTAAGGAATCTGCCTCACTCACCCAGACTGAGGTGTCTGCCTCACTCACCCAGACTAAGGAATCTGCCTCACTCACCCAGACTGAGGTGTCTGCCTCACTCACCCAGACTGAGGTGTCTGCCTCCCTCACCCAGACTGAGGAATCTGCCTCACTCACCCAGACTGAGGAATCTGCCTCACTCACCCAGACTGAGGTGTCTGCCTCCTCACCCAGACGGAGGTGTCACCTCACTCACCCAGACTAAGGAATCCACCTCACTCACCCAGACTGAGGTGTCTGCCTCACTCACCCAGATTGAGGAATCTGCCTCACTCACCCAGACTGAGGTGTCTGCCTCCCTCACCCAGACTGAGGTGTCTGCCTCGCTCACACAGACTGAGGTGTCTGCCTCCCTCACTCAGACTAAGGAATCTGCCTCACTCACCCAGACTAAGGTGTCTGCTTCACCCAGACTGAGGTGTCTGCCTCCCTCACTCAGACAAAGGAATCTGCCTCACTCTCCCAGACTGAGGAATCTGCCTCCCTCACCCAGACTGAGGAGTTTGCCTCACTCACCCAGACTGAGGTGTCTGCCTCCCTCACCCAGACGGAGGTGTCTGCCTCACTCACCCAGACTGAGGTGTCTGCCTCCCTCACCCAGACTGAGGTGTCTGCCTCACTCACCCAGACTGAGGTGTCTGCCTCACTCACCCAGACTGAGGTGTCTGCCTCACCCAGACTGAGGAATCTGCCTCACTCACCCAGACTGAGGTGTCTGCCTCACTCACCCAGACTGAGGTGTCTGCCTCCCTCACCCAGACTGAGGTGTCTGCCTCCCTCACCCAGACGGAGGTGTCTGCCTCACTCACCCAGACTGAGGTGTCTGCCACCCTCACCCAGACTGAGGTGTCTGCCTCCCTCACCCAGACGGAGGTGTCTGCCTCACTCACCCAGACTGAGGTGTCTGCCACCCTCACCCAGACTGAGGTGTCTGCCTCACTCACCCAGATTGAGGTGTCTGCCTCCCTCACCCAGACTGAGGTGTCTGCCTCACTCACCCAGACTGAGGTGTCTGCCTCACTCACCCAGACTGAGGTGTCTGCCTCCCTCACCCAGACTGAGGTGTCTGCCTCTATCACCCAGACTGAGGTGTCTGCCTCCCTCACCCAGACTGAGGTGTCTACCTCACTCACCCAGACTGAGGTGTCTGCCTCTCACCCAGACGGAGGTGTCTACCTCACTCACCCAGACTGAGGTGTCTGCCTCACTCACCCAGACTATGGAATCTGCCTCACTCACCCAGACTGAGGTGTCTGCCTCACTCACCCAGACTGAGGTGTCTGCCTCGCTCACCCAGATTGAGGTGTCTGCCTCCCTCACTCAGACTAAGGAATCTGCCTCACTCTCCCAGACTGAGGAATCTGCCTCCCTCACCCAGACAGAGGTGTCTGCCTCACTCACCCAGACTGAGGTGTCTGCCTCACTCTCCCAGACTGAGGAATCTGCCTCCCTCACCCAGACTGAGGTGTCTGCCTCACTCACCCAGACTGAGGTGTCTGCCTCACTCACCCAGACTGAGGTGTCTGCCTCACTCACCCAGACGGAGGTGTCTGCCTCACTCACCCAGACTGAGGTGTCTGCCTCCCTCACCCAGACTGAGGTGTCTGCCTCAATCACCCAGACTGAGGTGTCTGCCTCACTCACCCAGATTGAGGTGTCTGCCTCCCTCACCCAGACTGAGGTGTCTGCCTCCCTCACCCAGACTGAGGTGTCTGCCTCCCTCACCCAGACTGAGGTATCTGCCTCAATCACCCAGACTGAGGTGTCTGCCTCACTCACCCAGACTGAGGAATCTGCCTCACTCACCCAGACTGAGGTGTCTGCCTCACTCACCCAGACTGAGGAATCTGCCTCACTCACCCAGACTGAGGAATCTGCCTCACTCACCCACTCTGAGGTGTCTGCCTCCCTCACCAGACTGAGGTGTCTGCCTCACTCACCTAGACTGAGGTGTCTGCCTCACTCACCCAGACTGAGGTGTCTACCTCACTCACCCAGACTGAGGAATCTGCCTCACTCACCCAGACTGAGGTGTCTACCTCACTCACCCAGACTGAGGAATCTGCCTCAATCACCCAGACTGAGGTGTCTGCCTCCCTCACCCAGACTGAGGAATCTGCCTCACTCACCCAGACTGAGGAATCTGCCTCACTCACCCAGAGTGAGGAATCTACCTCACTCACCCAGACTGAGGTGTCTGCCTCACTCACCCAGACTGAGGAATCTGCCTCACTCACCCACTCTGAGGTGTCTGCCTCCCTCACCAGACTGAGGTGTCTGCCTCACTCACCTAGACTGAGGTGTCTGCCTCACTCACCCAGACTGAGGTGTCTACCTCACTCACCCAGACTGAGGAATCTGCCTCACTCACCCAGATTGAGGTGTCTGCCTCACTCACCCAGACTGAGGTGTCTGCCTCACTCACCTAGACTGAGGTGTCTGCCTCACTCACCCAGACTGAGGTGTCTGCCTCACTCACCCAGACTGAGGTGTCTGCCTCACTCACCCAGACTGAGGTGTCTGCCTCACTCACCCAGACTAAGGAATCTGCCTCACTCTCCCAGACTGAGGTGTCTGCCTCACTCACCCAGACTGAGGTGTCTGCCTCACTCACCCAGACTGAGGTGTCTGCCTCACTCACCCAGACTAAGGAATCTGCCTCACTCTCCCAGACTGAGGTGTCTGCCTCACTCACCCAGACTGAGGTGTCTGCCTCACTCACCCAGACTGAGGTGTCTGCCTCACTCACCCAGACTGAGGTGTCTGCCTCACTCACCCAGACTGAGGTGTCTGCCTCACTCACCCAGACTGAGGTGTCTGCCTCACTCACCCAGACTGAGGTGTCTGCCTCACTCACCCAGACTAAGGAATCTGCCTCACTCTCCCAGACTGAGGTGTCTGCCTCACTCACCCAGACTGAGGTGTCTGCCTCACTCACCCAGACTGAGGTGTCTGCCTCACTCACCCAGACTGAGGTGTCTGCCTCACTCACCCAGACTGAGGTGTCTACCTCACTCACCCAGACTGAGGAATCTGCCTCACTCACCCAGACTGAGGAATCTGCTTCACTCACCCAGATTGAGGAATCTTCCTCACTCACCCAGACTGAGGTGTCTGCCTCACTCACCCAGACTGAGGTGTCTACCTCACTCACCCAGACTGAGGAATCTGCCTCACTCACCCAGACTGAGGAATCTGCCTCCCTCACCCAGACTGAGGAATCTGCCTCACTCACTCAGACTGAGGTGTCTGCCTCACTCACCCAGACTGAGGTGTCTGCGTCACTCACCCAGACTGAGGTGTCTGCCTCACTCACCCAGACTGAGGTGTCTGCCTCCCTCACCCAGACTGAGGTGTCTGCCTCAATCACCCAGACTGAGGTGTCTGCCTCCCTCACCCAGACTGAGGTGTCTGCCTCAATCACCCAGACTGAGGTGTCTGCCTCCCTCACCCAGACTGAGGAATCTGCCTCACTCACCCAGACTGAGGAATCTACCTCACTCACCCAGACTGAGGTGTCTGCCTCACTCACCCAGACTGAGGAATCTGCCTCACTCACCCACTCTGAGGTGTCTGCCTCCCTCACCAGACTGAGGTGTCTGCCTCACTCACCTAGACTGAGGTGTCTGCCTCACTCACCCAGACTAAGGAATCTGCCTCACTCACCCAGACTGAGGTGTCTGCCTCACTCACCCAGACTGAGGTGTCTGCCTCACTCACCCAGACTGAGGTGTCTGCCTCACTCACCCAGACTGAGGTGTCTGCCTCACTCACCCAGACTGAGGTGTCTGCCTCACTCACCCAGACTGAGGTGTCTGCCTCACTCACCCAGATTGAGGTGTCTGCCTCACTCTCCCAGACTGAGGTGTCTGCCTCACTCACCCAGACTGAGGTGTCTGCCTCACTCACCCAGACTGAGGTGTCTGCCTCACTCACCCAGACTGAGGTGTCTGCCTCACTCACCCAGACTAAGGAATCTGCCTCACTCACCCAGACTGAGGTGTCTGCCTCACTCACCCAGACTGAGGTGTCTGCCTCACCCAGACTGAGGAATCTGCCTCACTCACCCAGACTGAGGTGTCTGCCTCCCTCACCCAGATTAAGGAATCTGCCTCACTCACCCAGACTGAGGTGTCTGCCTCACTCATCCAGACTGAGGTGTCTGCCTCACTCACCCAGACTGAGGTGTCTGCCTCACTTACCCAGACTGAGGAATCTGCCTCACTCACCCAGACTGAGGTGTCTGCCTCACTCACCCAGACTGAGGGATCTGCCTCCCTCACCCAGACTGAGGTGTCTGCCTCCCTCACCCAGACTGAGGTGTCTGCCTCCCTCACCCAGACTGAGGTGTCTGCCTCACTCACCCAGACTGAGGTGTCTGCCTCACTCACCCAGACTGAGGTGTCTGCCTCACCCAGACTGAGGAATCTGCCTCCCTCACTTAGACTGAGGTGTCTGCCTCACTCACCCAGACTGAGGTGTCTGCCTCACTCACCCAGACTAAGGTGTCTGCCTCACTCACCCAGACTAAGGTGTCTGCCTCACTCACCCAGACCGAGGTGTCTGCCTCACTCACCCAGATTGAGGTATCTGCCTCCCTCACCCAGACGGAGGTGATGGCACCCCCCCCACATTCAGCAGGCAGACGATGAAGAGAGGTGAAAGTTGCTTAGTGATTTAAAGCACTCATTCTGCCTGAATAAACAGTTGCCCCCGAGGGCAGAGTCAGCTGCAGGAAAAGGGCAAACAGAAACTGAACAATGGAAGAACAATAAACCCTGCCTTCGTTAAGCTCTCCCCGTCGATCGAGGCTGGCAGCTTTTATACGAATCTCTCCTCTCTCTCCTTCCCACACCACTGCTGGAGCGCTGAGCGAGGTTTCCCTGAGCCCAGGGGCGAAGTAGTCCCTTCCCCAGCTCCAAAACCCCCTGCGTAGGAGAGCTCAGCACTGCCAGGTGGACAAGAGTTGCCCAATCTGGTCAGACATTGATCGGGATTTTCCAGTTCCGCTGCATCGGGACCCCCTGGGGGGTGATGGGTTGCCCATCCTGGTGCCCATTGAGAAAGAGAAAGTCCCAGCAATGGGAAAGCCTGGAAAATCCCCACCCTCAGTCCCATCCCCTAATGCCTCCCGCAGTCGACTAGCCATGGCCCCAGACACCCCCCCCCTTCCCACCCCCAACACCTGCACCCAGCTATTTTCAGGAAGAGGTGAATGGTGCCAAAGAAATTAGCAGCACAGCATCCAGACAGCACACACGCACATGCACACACAAACATAGCAGACACATGCATCCACACGTATGCTCACTAACACCCACACGTGCACACGCATTCACATGTGCAGAAACACAACATAAACATGCTCACATACAAACACACATTCATGGATGCACACATACCCTCATGCACACACACACCCGCACACGCATACATACGCCAACATGTATACACACACTCTCAAAACACAAATGTACATGCATGCATGCCCACACGCACACATGTATGCACGCACTCACATGCATGTGTGCACGCAAAGACACACAATTGCACACACACACATACATATGCAGACATACATGCATACATAAATATATATGTGCACATGCACAGACATGTGCACACACAAACACACAATCATGTGCACACTGATATCTACATGTATGCATACACGCACACACATGCAAACACAACATAAACAAATTCAGAGTTACAAACAATGTGCACATGCACAGACACACACACTAGCACCACATTTGCACACGCACTCACTCACGTGCGCATTGACACACAAAAACGCTGGTCTCACACACACAAACACACACACAGACACACACACACACACATACTCTCATCTGCAAATACACACTCGCACACAGACATTATTTCTTTCCTTTTATCCGATGATTTTCTCACAATGAGTGTTAATTGTCCAGGAAACTAATACTTCATTCCTGGAGCCAGCTCCAGGCTCAGGAAGCCAAATCTTCACTTGTTGTATGTGGAGAACGCAGCCTCAGTATTCCTCTCTTCCGGAGCAATGCGGAGAGGAGGCAGGTGGGACATAACCATCCGGAATTCCCCCCACCCACATCCTATCACCAATGTCGAGATTTCCAACCCTGTAAGATTGCCCTGAACAAGAGATTTAGCCAGGGTCAGAGGGCAGGCAATTGGTAAAGATTGGGGAATGTAATATCCTTGTTTGTTATAGAAGTTTGGAATTGGTAATAGATGAGGATGTTGAATGGAAGACTGGGGAATGTTCCCAGAGAACATCCAACCCTCTCACAATGATCATCAAATGCCAGGTCAAGGGTCACTGTTCTGGATTGAGGGAACCAATCAGCTGCTGGGAAGCCTGACCTCCAATCAGGAGTCAAGGAGAGAGATCCATGGGAAACTGGCAATAACATCCTCTTAAACAAAATGGATGTGAGGGAATTAAGATGTCTGTCAGGGGTAAGGGGTTAATTTTGGGATAATGGCCCAAACTCTTCCAACTGCACCTGCCCCGGATTTGATGCGGGCAGGGGTCCCACAACAGAAATCTCTGTTGACCTCACACAGGATCTTAAGGTCTTGCCTGAGCAAGGCAGTAAAATCCCACCCAGTGGGTTAATTTTAGGGGGAATGTGTTGGTTTTGGGGGGAATGTGTTGGTTTTGGGGGGAATGTGTTGGTTTTGGGGGGAATGTGTTGGTTTTGGGGAGAATGTGTTGGTTTTGGGGAGAATGTGTTGGTTTTGGGGGGAATGTGTTGGTTTTGGGGGGAATGTGTTGGTTTTGGGGGGGAATGTGTTGGTTTTGGGGAGAATGTGTTGGTTTTGGGGGGAATGTGTTGGTTTTGGGGGGAGTGTGTTGGTTTTGGGGAGAATGTGTTGGTTTTGGGGGGAATGTGTTGGTTTTGGGGAGAATGTGTTGGTTTTGGGGGGAATGTGTTGGTTTTGGGGGGAGTGTGTTGGTTTTAGGGGGAATGTGTTGGTTTTGGGGGGAATGTGTTGGTTTTAGGGGGAATGTGTTGGTTTTAGGGGGAATGTGTTGGTTTTAGGGAGAATGTGTTGGTTTTAGGGGGAATGTGTTGGTTTTAGGGGGAATGTGTTGGTTTTGGGGGGAATGTGTTGTTTTGGGAAGAATGTGTTGGTTTTGGGGGGAATGTGTTGGTTTTGGGGGGAATGTGTTGGTTTTAGGGGGAATGTGTTGGTTTTGGGGGGAATGTGTTGGTTTTGGGGGGAATGTGTTGTTTTGGGAAGAATGTGTTGGTTTTGGGGGGAATGTGTTGGTTTTAGGGGGAATGTGTTGGTTTTGGGGGGAATGTGTTGGTTTTGGGGGGGAATGTGTTGGTTTTAGGGGGAATGTGTTGGTTTTAGGGGGAATGTGTTGGTTTTGGGGAGAATGTGTTGGTTTTGGGGGGAATGTGTTGGTTTTGGGGGGGAATGTGTTGGTTTTAGGGGGAATGTGTTGGTTTTAGGGGGAATGTGTTGGTTTTGGGGGGAATGTGTTGGTTTTGGGGAGAATGTGTTGGTTTTGGGGGGAATGTGTTGGTTTTAGGGAGAATGTGTTGGTTTTGGGGGGAATGTGTTGGTTTTGGGGGGAATGTGTTGGTTTTGGGGGGGAATGTGTTGGTTTTAGGGGGAATGTGTTGGTTTTAGGGAGAATGTGTTGGTTTTGGGGGGAATGAGTTGGTTTTAGGGGGAATGTGTTGGTTTTGGGGGGAATGTGTTGGTTTTGGGGAGAACATATTGGTCTGTTGCGTGTCTGTCGGGGACGTCTGGTTGGGCACATCCCACTTCGCGATCGTTCCACACTCAGTCAGTGCTTTGCAGAGCTGGACGCTTGTCGCTGGCACGGGTGTGAGGAGTGGGGAGGACGGCAGGGGTGAACCTGGCTTCAGGGCACTTGGCCACCATCTCACCAGGGTGCCCCGATCCACTGGTGGACTGGGAGACCTCCTCCCATCCCTCCTTCTCCCAAAAAGACATTGGACCACCCCCTTCATTGACAGCATGTTCTCCCCCCCACAGGTCACAGGTCAGGCACCAGGATCCCAACATGCCAATCCCGACCCCTGCGCCACCCCCCACCTTGTCTTGGCCCCCTTCATGCTCCTTTCCTGCATGACCCTCCCTGCAACTCAACAATGACCTCCCACCCCCACCCCCACCCTGCATAGGCCCCCAGCACCCCATTACAGCTCAGGCCCCATCTCCTTGGTACTGCCCGTGGCTCACACAATGCCCAACTGGCACTGCCAGGGTGCTGAATCCCCAACCGTTCCCCCCATCACCTCCGGGGGCTTCAATGGCCTCTGAGACCCCTCCCCACCCCCCACACCCCCCCACCCAGCGTGGCCATGGCGCGCGGTCCCCGCTCGTCCAGACCAGTTGGGAGTTACTCCATGTGACTTCTCGCTGGAGCTGCGGGGAGCATCCCGGAGAGGGGGGAGGGGGATGAATGTGTGCCGGACTCCCCGACGAGATGGAAATCCAAACAATTGGAGGGTCATCAGTTTTGCACCATTTCCTGGCGGCTGATTACTTGGTGTCACTGAGGAGGGGCTGGGTACTCAGTTTCCTGCTGGGATTGTTAAATCCATACGTGATTTTCCCAGCTTGACAAGCTTGGTGAGCTGAGTTAATCCCATCTAACGTTGGGGACAATGGAACCATAGAAAATTACAGCTCAGAAACAGGCCTTTCGGCCCTTCTTGTCTGTGCTGAACCATTTTTCTGCCTAGTCCCACTGACCTGTACTTGAACCATATCCCTCCACCCCCTCTCATCCATGAACCCATCCAAGTTTTTCTTAAATGTTAAAAGTGACCCCGCATTTATCCTGCAGCTCATTCCACACTCCCACCACTCTCTGCGTGAAGAATCCCCCCCCTAATATTCCCTTTAAACTTTTCCCCTTTCACCCTTAATCCATGCCCTCTGGTTTTTTTTCTCCCCTAGCCTCTGGAAAAAGCCTGCTTGCATTCACTCTATCGATACCCATCAAAATCCTATACACCTCTATCAAATCTCCTCTCATTCTTCTGCGCTCCAGGGAATAAAGTCCTAACCTATTCAATCTCTCTCTCTGTAACTCAGCTTCTCAAGTCCCGGCAACATCCTTGTGAACCTTCTCTGCACTCTTTCAACCTTATTTACATCCTTCCTGTAACTAGGTGACCAAAGCTGTGCACGATACTCTTGGGTTGAAGCTCCTGGGTGATGGGGGGAATGGTTGGGGCGTGCCCATTGAGCACTCTGGCAGTGCCAATGTATTAATCTTAGTCACTCTGATTGATTCTGTGCATCGACACTGAAAGCAATGAACTAAGTTGTCTTTAGAATTCTCCTTCAGTTGCCTCAAGGTAACTCTCCACTTGATATTAGTTTAATGTCCTCCCCCTCCACCTGCACAATGATGCACCACTCACGAACAGTCCCTGAGATTGTTTTTATTCATTCGCGGGATGTGGGCGTCGCTGGCTGGACCAGTATCTATTCTCCAGCCCTAACTGCCCCCCGAGAAGGTGGTGGTGAGCCGTCTTCTTGAACCCACTGTTGTCTACCTGGTGTAGGCACACCCACATTGCTGTTAGGAAGGGAGTTCCAGGATACCGGGCGGCACAGTGGGTTAGCACTGCTGCTTCACAGCTCCAGGGTCCTGGGTTCGATTCCCAGCTCGGGTCACCGTCTGTGTGGAGTTTGCACATTCTCCTCGTGTCTGCGTGGGTTTCCTCCGGGTGCTCCAGTTTCCTCCCACAGTCCAAAGATGTGCGGGTTAGGTTGATTGGCCATGCTAAGAAACTGTCCCTTAGTGTCCAGGAATGCATAGGTTAGAGGGATTAGCGGTTAAGTGTGTTGGAGTTTGGGGGTAGGGCCTGGGTGGGATTGTGGTCGGTGCAGACTCAATGGGCCGAAGGGCCTCTTTCTGCACTATAGGGTTCTATGTTCTATTTTGACCCAGTGACAGTGAAGGAACGGCCGATGTATTTCCGACTCAGGATGGTGAGCTTGGAGGGGAACTTCTGGGTGGTGGTGTTCCCAGGTATCTGCTGCCCGCATCCTTCTGGATGGACGAGGTTGGAAGGTGCTGTTGAAGGAGCCCTGGTGAGTCGCTGCAGTGCACCTTGTAGATGGTACACACAGCGGCCACTCTGTGTCAGTGGCGGAGAGGGTGAATGGTGAAGGTGGTGCTTGGGGTTGAGTGGGACTGCCTTGTCCTGAATGGTTATGAGTGTAGAAACAAGTGAACACTCAGTAGGATCACCAATGTGCTCACCCTCCCTCGGGTTAAGGTGGCTGTCAGAGGGATCAGCGGTGACCTGGGGAAGAAGGTTAGTCCACAGCGAGAGGTTGTGACCTGGAAGGCGCCGCCTGAAAGGGCAGCAGAAGCAGATTCAGCGGAAACTTTACAAGTAGAGTGAGATAAGGACTGGAAGTTGTAGAGTTCCAGGGAAATAGCAGAGTGATGGGACAGTTCTTTTCAAAGGGATAGTACAAGCACCATGGGCACAATGGCCTCCCTCTCGGCTGTGGATTCTAAAGTTCAGAACCTCCCCACTGAAAGAGTTAAAACGTAAATCAGAAATCTTTCTGTGAAGGCAAGACGTTTAAGAGGCTTTCTCTTTCTCTCTCACTCTCCTATTCACACTCTCCATCCCATCTTTCCTGCTCCCCATCTCTCCCTGTCTGTTCCCTTCCAATCTCTTCCATTGTTTCTCCTTCTACTTCTCCTCTCATTCCAGTAACTTCCCTCACCATCTTCCGATGGATCTCTCTCACTCATCCTGTTTCCCCTTGCAACACTTGATCTTCAGCTGCCCTTCCCTTTTTTGTTGTATTTCTTCCATCCTTCCTGTTTTTCCCTTCTCTCTCTCTCTCTCTCTGTTCAGTTGTTTACTGGCTGCCCTTTCCTACCTTTCTCCCTCTCGTTCACGTCTGCCCCCTCGCCGTCCTCTTTCTTCAACTCTCTTCGCTCTCTCACTCCTCCTCCCTCGGCCTCACTCTCTGTACTTCCTTGTCCCTGTTTCCCTGTGTCTCTGGTCTGTCTCTTGCTCCTACTTTGTCTCTCCCTGACCCCCTTTCCTCTGCCTTCCCTCCCTGTTACTCTGCAGTTCAGCATTATTCACTCAGTCTGAATTATTATCTGTGTGTTCACAGGCAGTTGATTCCTGGGGGCGGATGGGGGTGGGGGGGTGGTGAATTGGGGGTGGGGGGGGGGGGTGGTGGGTGAAAGAGGGATAAAAAAAAGTGTCTTGATTGACACACACTCTGTGCTCCAATCCTTCAGGTAGTCCCCACAGAACTCAGTAAAATAAAACTGTGCAACAGACGCCAGAAATAGGGAGCGAGTGAGTCCACAGGACAGAGGGATCTAAATGCTGCCGAAACAGATAAACATCTTTAAGAAAGAAAAGAACTCACCAGGGATGAATCAGACAAGTGAGATTGACTTTCATCCAGAAGCTTGCTGTTCTGCTCTTAATCCAAAGCTTTAACCGGGTAATGAGTTGACTTAGAGACGAACTCGGGCGACTGAAGGCTGGAGAAGATGCTCTTGTTTCCCTCTATCTGTATACCTCTCTCGTTCCCTCTCTCTCTCTCTCTCTCTCTCTCTCTCTGTCTCCCCGGTGTCAGAATTAATCTGGCATTGTAGCTCGCAGCCACTGATCCAAGCAGTGAGACGCAGGTCTGCGAGTGAGCAATCCGCAGATGGAAAAAGGGGAAAGGCACTTGCCGGATCTTTCTCAGGATTTCAGGAATACAGAAATCCGGTTTGGATCGGCAGTGTCCACAGCCTGAACAGCTCAACAAGTCTACGCCGCATTCAGACCGGCTGGGTTTAACCCTTTTGATGTGTTTAAACTGGCACACAGTTTGCGAGCACCGTCCCTTTCTCAGCCCCCCCCCTTTTTGGTTCACTTTCATTCCCGATCAAAGTTTGTTTTTTTTTGGGGGGGGGGGGGGCGGGGGGCGGATTTCACACTCTGACCCTTAAGGGGAGACATGCCACAGGCTCCGTCGGCCAATGGGATGCTGAGTGACAGTCCATCCACTGCCTCAGGAAGAGTGCCCCCTGCCTGCTGCAGCGTGGCATTGCCTGCTCTCCTCTGTCCGCCATCTTGTGGGCACTTGGCGTGAAGTTCGAGATGCAGTGCCAACCGGAAGCAGATGGACAACCTGCCTCTCACCGGGCAGAGTGAGAAAGGCCAAGTTTTAACCCAATGCCCCACTTAGTTCTCCCATCACATCAGAACCTTTCACTCCAGCAGCTTGACATAGAACATAGAACATTCCAGCGCAGTACAGGCCCTTCGGCCCTCGATGTTGTGCCAATCAGTGGAACCAATCTAATGACCCTCTAACCTAAACTATTCCAATGTTATCCATATGCCGATTCACTGACCATTTGAACGCCCTTAAAGTTGGCGAGTCCACAACTGCTGCAGGCGGGTCATTCCACGCCCTTACTACCCTCTGATTTCAGTTATTCTTGAGGATTGAGATATTCCTTCAGTAATATCTTTTTTTATGATTTGTTTACGGGATGTGGGGGCTCGCTGGCTAGACCAGCATTTATAACCCCTTCCTAATTGACCCTTGAGAAGGTGGTGGTAAGCCGCCTTCTTGAACCTGCTGCAGTCCTTGAGGTGTAGGTACACCCACCTTGCTGTTAGAGAGGGACTCCTAGAATCTTGACCAGGAAACAGTGATAAAATGTTGATCTTTTTCCCAGCCAGAAGGTGAACAAAGAACAATACAGCACAGCAACAGGCCCTTCAGCCCCTCCAATCCTGTACCGAACATGTGTTCCTAACTAGACCATCCATTTGTATCTCTCTATTCCCAGTCTGTTCACATGGCTATCTAAATAAGTCTTAAATGATCCCAGTGTGTCTGCCTCAACCACCTTGCTTAGTAATGCATTCCGGGCCCCCCTCACCCTCTGTGTAAGATACGTCCCCCGCATATCCATATTTTATACTCTATGCCCCGTCCAACAAAAGCAAGCATGCCATATGCCTTCTTCACCACCTCTCCACCTGTGCTGCCATCTTTATGGATCTGTGGACTTGCACACCCAGATCCCTCTGCGTCTATACTCCTGATAGTTCTGCCATTTATTGTATAGTCCCCCCCAGCATTAGATCTACCAAAATGCATCACTTGGCATTTATCTGGATTAAATTCCATCTGGCATTTCTCCGCCCCATTTTCCAGCCTATCTACATCGTGCTGTATTCTCTGACAACGTTCATCATTATCCAGCAATCTTTGTGTCGTCTGCAAACTTACTGATCACACCAGTTACATCTTCCAAATTATTTATATATATTACAAACAGCAGAGGTCCCAGTACAGAGCCCTGTGGAACACTAGTCACAGACCTCCAACTGGAAAAAAAACCCCTCCACTGCTACCCTCTGTCTTCTATGGCTAAGCCAGTTCTGTAGCCATCTAGTTAGTTCACCTTTGATCCCATGAGATTTAACCTTTTGCACCAGCCTGTCATGAGGGACCTTGTCAAATGCTTTACTAAAATTCATATACACGACATCCACGGCCCTTCCCTCGTCAATTATTTTTGTCACCACCTCAAAAAACTCAACCAAATTTGTGAGGCACGACCTCCCTCGTGCAAAACCATGTTGCCTATCGCGAATGAGACTATTCAGTTCTAAATATGTATAGATCCTATCTCTAAGAATCTTCTCCAACAATTTCCCCATCACGGACATCAAGCTCACCGGCCTATAGTTACCCGGGTTATCCTTACTACCCTTCTTAAATAACCGGACCACATTTGCTATCCTCCAATCCTCTGGGACCTCACGTGTGACCAATGAAGAAACAAAGATTTCTGTTAGAGGCCCAGCAATTTCATCTCCTGTCTCTCTCAATAATCTAGGACAGATGCCATCTGGCCCTGGGGGTTTATAGAACATTACAGCGCAGAACAGGCCTTTCGGCCCACGATCTACCTTAATGCTTCCTAAAACACCTAACACTTCCTCCCTTGTAATTGCGATTTGTTCTAACGGGTCTACATATCCCTCTGAGACATTACTAATCAACGTGTCCCTCTCCTTTGTGAATACTGATGCAAAGTATTTATTTAGGATCTCACCTACTTCCTTGGGTTCTAAGCACAATTTCCCTCCTTTGTTCTTGAGAGATCCGACTCTTTCTCTTGTTCTTAACATATGTATAAAATGCCTTGGGATTCTCCTTAATCCTTGTGCCAAGGACATTTCATGACCCCTTTTGCCTTCCATCTCCCTGTTTGAATTCTTTTCTACTTTCTCTATATTCCTCCAGTGCTTTGTCTGTTTTTAGCTACCTGGACCTTATGTATGCCTCTTTTTCCTTTTTGATTAGATCCACAATTTCTCTGGTTATTCACGGCTCTCGAATCCTATCCCATCTTTCCTTTTTACAGACACATGCCTGTTCTGTACTCCTATCAACTGCTCTTTAAAAGACTCCCAAATGCCAGATGTGGATTTACCCTCGAACAACCTCTCCCAATCAACAGCCACCAAATCCTGCCTAATCTGGCTGTAGTTAGACTTGCCCCAATTCAGCACCTTACCCATAGGACAGCACTCATCCTTTTCCATGACTGTCTGAAAGTTTACAGAATTGTGGTCACTGTTCGCCACATGTTCCCCCACTGAAACTGATGACCTGACCGGGCTCATTCCCCAGCACTAGGTCCAGTATAGCCCCCTCTCTAGTTGCACTATCTACATATTGTTCCAAAGAACCTTCCTGGACACATTTTACAAATTCCTCCCCGTCCAGATCCCCAGCCCTAAGGGATTTCCAGTCTATATGAGGGAAATTAAAGTCTCCCATTACAACAACCCTATTTTTTCTACACCTGTTCAGAATCTCCTAACACATCTGTTCCTCACCTTCCCCTGGGCTGTTGGGAGGCCTGTAGTATACCCCCAGCATAGTGACTGCACCCTTCCTGTTTCTGAGCCCTACCAACAGTGTCTTGTTACATGATCCCTCCAAATTGTCCACCCTCTAAAGCTGTAATATGCTCCTTAACCAGTATTGCTACTCCCCCACCTCTTCTAGCTCCTCCTCTGTCTCGCCTAAAACTCTTATACCCCGGAATATTCAGCTGTCAGTCCTGTCCTTCTTTTAACCAGGTCTCCGTCATTGCAACCACATCCAAGTTCCGTGCATGCATTAAGGCCCTATGTTTATCTGTTTTGCCCTTTACCCTCCTTATATTGAAGCAGATGCACTCCAGACCTCCAGGCCCACTGAGTTCATCCTCACCCAGATTGCTCTTCCTCTTAGGTAGCCTTGTCTTGGCCCCATGCTCGTCACCAGTCTCTACACTTGCTGACCTATTGTTCTGATTCCCACCCCCCTGCCACATTAGTTTAAACCCTCCTGAACCACACTAGCAAACGTCCCAGCCAGGATATTGGTGCCCCTCCAGTTCAGGTGTAACCCTTCCTTCTTGTACAGGTCCCATCCTCCCTGGAAGACTTCCCAGTGATCCACAAAACTGAAACCCTCCCTCCCAGTTCTTTAGCCACATGTTCAGCTGCACAATCTCCCTTTCCTAGCCTCACTAGAACAGGGGACGGGGAGTAATCCAGAGATTGCTACCCTAGAGGTTCTGCTTTTACCCTTCTACCTAACTTCCTGAATTGTTCTTGCGGTATCTCCCTGCTCTTTCTGCCTATGTCATTTACACCAATGTGGACAATGACGTCTATCTGGTTACTCTCCCCTTTTAGAAAACAGAGACATCCAGGACCCCGGCACCAGGGAGGCAGACTATGATCCTGGAGTGTCGTTCGTGCCCATAGAACCGCCTGTCTGTGCCTCTAATGATTGAGTCCCCCATTACTATTGCTCTCCTATTCTTCCCCTTTCCCTTATGAGCCAAGCCTGACTCCGTGCCAGAGACCTAGTCACCGTGGCATACCCCAGAAAGTCGTCATCCCCCCACAGTATCCAAAATGATATATTTACTTTGGAGGGGAACAACCACAGGGGATCCCTGTACTGACTGCTTCCTCCCCTCCCCTCTCCTGACTGTCACCCAGCTAGCTTCGTTTTTAGGTGTTACCACTTCCCAATAACTGCAATCTATCACCCCCTCTGCCTCCCGAATGATCTAAAGTTCATCCAGTTCCAGCCTCTAATTCCCTAAGGCGGTCTGTGAGGAGCTGGAGCTGGGTGCACCTCCCACAGGTGAAGTCAGCAGGGTCACTAACGGTGACCCTTACCTCCCACATCCTGCAAGAGGAACATTGGACTGCCCTAACTGCCATCGTCTCCACCCGAACTCCTAACTCTCCCCGCTCTGTGTTCCCGCTCTTTAAACTCTCCCCGCTCTGTGTTCCTGCTCTCTAAACTCTCCCCGCTCTGTGTTCCCGATCTTTAAACTCTCCCCGCTCTGTGTTCCTGCTCTTTAAACTCTCCCCGCTCTGTGTTCCTGCTCTTTAAACTCTCCCCGCTCTGTGTTCCTGCTCTCTAAACTCTCCCCGCTCTGTGTTCCTGCTCTCTAAATTCTCCCCGCTCTGTGTTCCTGCTCTCTAAACTCTCCCCGCTCTGTGTTCCTGCTCTCTAAACTCTCCCCGCTCTGTGTTCCTGCTCTCTAAACTCTCCCCGCTCTGTGTTCCTGCTCTTTAAACTCTCCCCGCTCTGTGTTCCCGCTCTCTAAACTCTCTCTGCTCTGTGTTCCCGCTCTTTAAACTCTCCCCGCTCTGTGTTCCCGCTCTCTAAACTCTCTCTGCTCTGTGTTCCCGCTCTTTAAACTCTCCCCGCTCTGTGTTCCCGCACTCTAAACTCTCCCCGCTCTGTGTTCCTGCTCTTTAAACTGTCTCCGCTCTGTGTTCCTGCTCTTTAAACTCTCCCCGCTCTGTGTTCCCGCTCTTTAAACTCTCCCCGCTCTGTGTTCCTGCTCTTTAAACTCTCCCCGCTCTGTGTTCCTGCTCTTTAAACTGTCCCCGCTCTGTGTTCCTGCTCTTTAAACTCTCCCCGCTCTATGTTCCCGCTCTTTAAACTCTCCCCGCTCTGTGTTCCTGCTCTTTAAACTCTCCCCGCTCTGTGTTCCCGCTTTTTAAACTCTCCCCGCTCTGTGTTACCGTTCTTTAAACTCTCTCCGCTCTGTGTTACCGCTCTTTAAACTCTCCCCGCTCTGTGTTCCCGCTCTTTAAACTCTCTCCGCTCTGTGTTCCCGCTCTTTAAACTCTCCCCGCTCTGTGTTCCTGCTCTTTAAACTCTCCCCGCTCTGTGTTCCCGCTCTTTAAACTCTCACCGCTCTGTGTTCCTGCTCTTTAATCTCTCCCCGCTCTGTGTTCCTGCTCTTAAACTGTTGACACTCTGTGTTCCCGCTCTTTAAACTCTCCCCGCTCTGTGTTCCCGCTCTTTAAACTCTCCCCACTCTATGTTCCTGCTCTTTAAACTCTCCCCGCTCTGTGTTCCTGCTCTTAAACTGTTGACACTCTGTGTTCCCGCTCTTTAAACTCTCCCCGCTCTGTGTTCCCGCTCTTTAAACTCTCCCCACTCTATGTTCCTGCTCTTTAAACTCTCCCCGCTCTGTGTTCCTGCTCTTTAAACTCTCCCCACTCTATGTTCCTACTCTTTAAACTCTCCCAGCTCTGTGTTCCCACTCTTTAAACTCTCCCCGCTCTGTGTTCCTGCTCTTTAAACTCTCCCCGCTCTGTGTTCCTGCTCTTGAAACTCTCCCCGCTCTGTGTTCCCACTCTTTAAACTCTCCCCGCTCTGTGTTCCCACTCTTTAAACTCTCCCCGCTCTGTGTTCCTGCTCTTTAAACTCTCCCCACTCTATGTACCTGCTCTTTAAACTCTCCCCACTCTATGTTCCTGCTCTTTAAACTCTCCCCGCTCTGTGTTCCTGCTCTTTAAACTCTCCCCGCTCTGTGTTCCTGCTCTTTAAACTCTCCCCGCTCTGTGTTCCCGCTTTTTAAACTCTCCCCGCTCTGTGTTCCCGCTCTTTAAACTCTCTCCGCTCTGTGTTACCGCTCTTTAAACTCTCCCCGCTCTGTGTTCCCGCTCTTTAAACTCTCCCCGCTCTGTGTTCCCGCTCTTTAAACTCTCCCCGCTCTGTGTTCACGCTCTTTAAACTCTCCCCGCTCTGTGTTCCTGCTCTTTAAACTCTACCCGCTCTGTGTTCCCGCTCTTTAATCTCTCCCCGCTCTGTGTTCCCGCTCTTTAAACTCTCCCCGCTCTGTGTTCCCGCTCTTTAAACTCTCCCCGCTCTGTGTTCCTCCTCTTTAATCTCTCCCCGCTCTGTGTTCCTGCTCTTTAAACTCTCCCCGCTCTGTGTTCCTGCTCTTTAAACTCTCCCTACTCTATGTTCCTGCTCTTTAAACTCTCCCTGCTCTGTGTTCCTGCTCTTAAACTGTTGACACTCTGTGTTCCCGCTCTTTAAACTCTCCCCGCTCTGTGTTCCCGCTCTTTAAACTCTCCCCGCTCTATGTTCCTGCTCTTTAAACTCTCCCCGCTCTGTGTTCCTGCTCTTTAATCTCTCCCCGCTCTGTGTTCCTGCTCTTTAAACTCTCCCCGCTCTGTGTTACTGCTCTTTAAACTCTCCCCACTCTATGTTCCTGCTCTTTAAACTCTCCGCGCTCTGTGTTCCTGCTCTTAAACTGTTGACACTCTGTGTTCCCGCTCTTTAAACTCTCCCCGCTCTGTGTTCCCGCTCTTTAAACTCTCCCCACTCTATGTTCCTGCTCTTTAAACTCTCCCCGCTCTGTGTTCCTGCTCTTTAAACTCTCCCCGCTCTGTGTTCCTACTCTTTAAACTCTCCCCGCTCTGTGTTCCCACTCTTTAAACTCTCCCCGCTCTGTGTTCCTGCTCTTTAAACTCTCCCCGCTCTGTGTTCCTGCTCTTGAAACTCTCCCCGCTCTGTGTTCCCACTCTTTAAACTCTCCCCGCTCTGTGTTCCCACTCTTTAAACTCTCCCCGCTCTGTGTTCCTGCTCTTTAAACTCTCCCCACTCTATGTACCTGCTCTTTAAACTCTCCCCACTCTATGTTCCTGCTCTTTAAACTCTCCCCGCTCTGTGTTCCTGCTCTTTAAACTCTCCCCGCTCTGTGTTACCGCTCTTTAAACTCTCCCCGCTCTGTGTTCCCGCTCTTTAAACTCTCCCCGCTCTGTGTTCCCGCTCTTTAAACTCTCCCCGCTCTGTGTTCCCGCTCTTTAAACTCTCCCCGCTCTGTGTTCCTGCTCTTTAAACTTTACCCGCTCTGTGTTCCCGCTCTTTAATCTCTCCCCGCTCTGTGTTCCCGCTCTTTAAACTCTCCCCGCTCTGTGTTCCTGCTCTTTAAACTCTC
The DNA here is from genome assembly GCA_037974335.1 of Prionace glauca. Lineage (NCBI taxonomy): Eukaryota > Metazoa > Chordata > Chondrichthyes > Carcharhiniformes > Carcharhinidae > Prionace > Prionace glauca. The sequence continues at coordinate 2,934,829 of CM075754.1, read as the reverse complement.
CCCGCTCTGTGTTCCCGCTCTTTAAACTCTCCCCGCTCTGTGTTCCTGCTCTTTAAACTCTCCCCGCTCTGTGTTCCCGCTCTTTAAACTCTCTCCGCTCTGTGTTCCCGCTCTTTAAACTCTCCCCGCTCTGTGTTCCTGCTCTTTAAACTCTCCCCGCTCTGTGTTCCCGCTCTTTAAACTCTCCCCGCTCTGTGTTCCCGCTCTTTAAACTCTCACCGCTCTGTGTTCCTGCTCTTTAAACTCTCCCCGCTCTGTGTTCCCGCTCTTTAAACTCTCCCCGCTCTGTGTTCCTGCTCTTTAAACTCTCCCCGCTCTGTGTTCCTGCTCTTTAAACTCTCCCCGCTCTGTGTTCCTGCTCTTAAACTGTTGACACTCTGTGTTCCCGCTCTTTAAACTCTCCCCGCTCTGTGTTCCCGCTCTTTAAACTCTCCCCACTCTATGTTCCTGCTCTTTAAACTCTCCCCGCTCTGTGTTCCTGCTCTTTAAACTCTCCCCACTCTATGTTCCTACTCTTTAAACTCTCCCAGCTCTGTGTTCCCACTCTTTAAACTCTCCCCGCTCTGTGTTCCTGCTCTTTAAACTCTCCCCGCTCTGTGTTCCTGCTCTTGAAACTCTCCCCGCTCTGTGTTCCCACTCTTTAAACTCTCCCCACTCTGTGTTCCCACTCTTTAAACTCTCCCCGCTCTGTGTTCCTGCTCTTTAAACTCTCCCCACTCTATGTACCTGCTCTTTAAACTCTCCCCACTCTATGTTCCTGCTCTTTAAACTCTCCCCGCTCTGTGTTCCTGCTCTTTAAACTCTCCCCGCTCTGTGTTCCTGCTCTTTAAACTCTCCCCGCTCTGTGTTACCGCTCTTTAAACTCTCCCCGCTCTGTGTTACCGCTCTTTAAACTCTCCCCGCTCTGTGTTCCCGCTCTTTAAACTCTCCCCGCTCTGTGTTCCCGCTCTTTAAACTCTCCCCGCTCTGTGTTCCCGCTCTTTAAACTCTCCCCGCTCTGTGTTCACGCTCTTTAAACTCTCCCCGCTCTGTGTTCCTGCTCTTTAAACTCTACCCGCTCTGTGTTCCCGCTCTTTAATCTCTCCCCGCTCTGTGTTCCCGCTCTTTAAACTCTCCCCGCTCTGTGTTCCTGCTCTTTAAACTCTCCCCGCTCTGTGTTCCTGCTCTTTAAACTCTCCCTACTCTATGTTCCTGCTCTTTAAACTCTCCCTGCTCTGTGTTCCTGCTCTTAAACTGTTGACACTCTGTGTTCCCGCTCTTTAAACTCTCCCCGCTCTGTGTTCCCGCTCTTTAAACTCTCCCCGCTCTATGTTCCTGCTCTTTAAACTCTCCCCGCTCTGTGTTCCTGCTCTTTAATCTCTCCCCGCTCTGTGTTCCTGCTCTTTAAACTCTCCCCGCTCTGTGTTCCCGCTCTTTAAACTCTCCCCACTCTATGTTCCTGCTCTTTAAACTCTCCCCGCTCTGTGTTCCTGCTCTTAAACTGTTGACACTCTGTGTTCCCGCTCTTTAAACTCTCCCCGCTCTGTGTTCCCGCTCTTTAAACTCTCCCCACTCTATGTTCCTGCTCTTTAAACTCTCCCCGCTCTGTGTTCCTGCTCTTTAAACTCTCCCCGCTCTGTGTTCCTGCTCTTTAAACTCTCCCTACTCTATGTTCCTGCTCTTTAAACTCTCCCCGCTCTGTGTTCCTGCTCTTAAACTGTTGACACTCTGTGTTCCCGCTCTTTAAACTCTCCCCGCTCTGTGTTCCCGCTCTTTAAACTCTCCCCACTCTATGTTCCTGCTCTTTAAACTCTCCCCGCTCTGTGTTCCTGCTCTTTAAACTCTCCCCACTCTATGTTCCTACTCTTTAAACTCTCCCAGCTCTGTGTTCCCACTCTTTAAACTCTCCCCGCTCTGTGTTCCTGCTCTTTAAACTCTCCCCGCTCTGTGTTCCTGCTCTTGAAACTCTCCCCGCTCTGTGTTCCCACTCTTTAAACTCTCCCCGCTCTGTGTTCCCACTCTTTAAACTCTCCCCGCTCTGTGTTCCTGCTCTTTAAACTCTCCCCACTCTATGTACCTGCTCTTTAAACTCTCCCCACTCTATGTTCCTGCTCTTTAAACTCTCCCCGCTCTGTGTTCCTGCTCTTTAAACTCTCCCCGCTCTGTGTTCCTGCTCTTTAAACTCTCCCAGCTCTGTGTTCCCACTCTTTAAACTCTCCCCACTCTATGTTCCTGCTCTTTAAACTCTCCCCGCTCTGTGTTCCTGCTCTTTAAACTCTCCCCGCTCTGTGTTCCTGCTCTTTAAACTCTCCCCGCTCTGTGTTCCTGCTCTTTAAACTCTCTCCGCTCTGTGTTACCGCTCTTTAAACTCTCCCCGCTCTGTGTTCCCGCTCTTTAAACTCTCCCCGCTCTGTGTTCCCGCTCTTTAAACTCTCCCCGCTCTGTGTTCACGCTCTTTAAACTCTCCCCGCTCTGTGTTCCTGCTCTTTAAACTCTACCCGCTCTGTGTTCCCGCTCTTTAATCTCTCCCCGCTCTGTGTTCCCGCTCTTTAAACTCTCCCCGCTCTGTGTTCCCGCTCTTTAAACTCTCCCCGCTCTGTGTTCCTCCTCTTTAATCTCTCCCCGCTCTGTGTTCCTGCTCTTTAAACTCTCCCCGCTCTGTGTTCCTGCTCTTTAAACTCTCCCTACTCTATGTTCCTGCTCTTTAAACTCTCCCCGCTCTGTGTTCCTGCTCTTAAACTGTTGACACTCTGGGTTCCCGCTCTTTAAACTCTCCCCGCTCTGTGTTCCCGCTCTTTAAACTCTCCCCGCTCTATGTTCCTGCTCTTTAAACTCTCCCCGCTCTGTGTTCCTGCTCTTTAATCTCTCCCCGCTCTGTGTTCCTGCTCTTTAAACTCTCCCCGCTCTGTGTTACTGCTCTTTAAACTCTCCCCACTCTATGTTCCTGCTCTTTAAACTCTCCCCGCTCTGTGTTCCTGCTCTTAAACTGTTGACACTCTGTGTTCCCGCTCTTTAAACTCTCCCCGCTCTGTGTTCCCGCTCTTTAAACTCTCCCCACTCTATGTTCCTGCTCTTTAAACTCTCCCCGCTCTGTGTTCCTGCTCTTTAAACTCTCCCCGCTCTGTGTTCCTACTCTTTAAACTCTCCCCGCTCTGTGTTCCCACTCTTTAAACTCTCCCCGCTCTGTGTTCCTGCTCTTTAAACTCTCCCCGCTCTGTGTTCCTGCTCTTGAAACTCTCCCCGCTCTGTGTTCCCACTCTTTAAACTCTCCCCGCTCTGTGTTCCCACTCTTTAAACTCTCCCCGCTCTGTGTTCCTGCTCTTGAAACTCTCCCCGCTCTGTGTTCCCACTCTTTAAACTCTCCCCGCTCTGTGTTCCCACTCTTTAAACTCTCCCCGCTCTGTGTTCCTGCTCTTTAAACTCTCCCCACTCTATGTACCTGCTCTTTAAACTCTCCCCACTCTATGTTCCTGCTCTTTAAACTCTCCCCGCTCTGTGTTCCTGCTCTTTAAACTCTCCCCGCTCTGTGTTCCCACTCTTTAAACTCTCCCCGCTCTATGTTCCTGCTCATTAAACTCTCCCCGCTCTGTGTTCCCGCTCTTTAAACTCTCCTCGCTCTGTGTTCCTGCTCTTTAAACTCTCCCCGCTCTGTGTTCCCACTCTTTAAACTCTCCCCGCTCTGTGTTCCCACTCTTTAAACTCTCCCCGCTCTGTGTTCCTGCTCTTGAAACTCTCCCCGCTCTGTGTTCCCACTCTTTAAACTCTCCCCGCTCTGTGTTCCCGCTCTTTAAACTCTCCCCGCTCTGTGTTCCCACTCTTTAAACTCTCCCCGCTCTATGTTCCTGCTCATTAAACTCTCCCCGCTCTGTGTTCCCGCTCTTTAAACTCTCCTCGCTCTGTGTTCCTGCTCTTTAAACTCTCCCCGCTCTGTGTTCCTGCTCTTTAAACTCTCCCCGCTCTGTGTTCCTGCTCTTTAAACTCTCCCCGCTCTGTGTTCCCGCTCTTTAAACTCTCCTCGCTCTGTGTTCCTGCTGTTTAAACTCTCCCCGCTCTGTGTTCCCTCTCTTTAAACTCTCCCCGCTATGTGTTCCCGCTCTTTAAACTCTCCTCCCTCTGTGTTCCTGCTCTTTAAACTCTCCCCGCTCTGTGTTCCCGCTCTTTAAACTCTCCTCGCTCTGTGTTCCTGCTCTTTAAACTCTCCCCGCTCTGTGTTCCTGCTCTTTAAACTCTCCCCGCTCTGTGTTCCCGCTCTTTAAATTCTCCCCGCTGTGTTCCTGCTCTTTAAACTCTCCCCGCTCTGTGTTCCCGCTCTTTAAACTCTCCCCGCTCTGTGTTCCCACTCTTTAAACTCTCCCCGCTCTGTGTTCCTGCTCTTTAAACTCTCTCCGCTCTGTGTTCCTGCTCTTTAAACTCTCCCCGCTCTGTGTTCCTGCTCTTTAAACTCTCCCCGCTCTGTGTTCCCGCTCTTTAAATTCTCCCCGCTCTGTGTTCCCACTCTTTAAACTCTCTCCGCTCTGTGTTCCCGATCTTTAAACTGTTCCCGCTCTTTAAACTGTCTCCTCTCTGTGTTCCTGCTCTTAAACTGTTGACACTCTGTGTTCCCGCTCTTTAAACTCTCCCCGCTCTGTGTTCCTGCTCTTAAACTGTTGAGTCTCTGTGTTCCCACTGTGTGAACTGTTACGCTCCGTATTCCAGTCTTTTAGTTGTGAGTGATTTTGAGCGGAACCTGTTGGTGATGTTGTCCCCAGGTTTCTGCTACTCTTGTCCTTCTGGATTAGAGCAGAAGGTGCTGCCTAAGGAGTCTCTGCATTCCTGCAGTTTGTCTAGTTGATGGGACTCCTTTGTTCGAGTGGGCTGCTTTATCCTCTGAGTGATTGAATGATTTTTCTCTTCCTGCTCTTTGGTCTCTCCTCCCCTGTTACTACAGGAATGGTGGTTGCTCTGGAGGAAAAGCCTTTCTTAGCAACCTTTCATTATCTTTTCATGTGCTGACAAGGTCAATATTCATTAATCTCCTGAGTTACCCCAACCTGATTGGCTTGCTTGGCCATGTCAGGGGGCAATTCAGAGTTGACCACATTGAAAGACAAAGAACAGTGCAGCATGGGAACAGGCCCTTCAGCCCACCAAGCCCATGTCAATCATGATGGCCCAACTAAACTCAAACCTTCTGCCCTTACTCAGTCTATATCCCTCTATTCCCTCCATATTCCTGTACCCATCCAGATGCCTCTTAAATGTTGCTACTGCGCCTGCTTCCACCACCTGAGCGGTCGACATATAGGGGGATATAGCAGGCCTTACTAAACATTGTAGGCTTGGGATTCAGTTTTAGCCTCAGGGATGTAGAGTCTTTTTAATAATGAATTTTTTGTCTCCACAGGTATTTAAGTCCAGCAAGGGGCATGCGTGCGGCAGGTTGTGGTGGGCTGCTCTTGGATGTTGCTTCGGGAGTTGCCTACTGCTTCATGTCGTTGGTGTGCTTAAACTGGACCATCTCGAGGGCAACATGACAGCTCAGAGACTAGCTCTGTTGCTATGCGGACACATGGATTTGGGCCTGTGTCCGTAGGAGTTTGCGCGTTCTCCCCGTGGTTGTGTGGGTTTCCTCCGGGTGCTCCGGTTTCCTCCCACATCCCAAAGATGTGCTTTTAGGCTGATTGATTGGGTAACAAATTGTCCCTATATTGGACCTCCTTGATCCTCACATTAGGCATAGACTAAAATCATGAATAGGTCACTGAGACAATGGGACGGTGGCGCGGGTTCGTTGGGCCGAAGGGCCTGTTTCCCATGCTGTGTTGTTCTTTGTTCTTTGTTGTTTGTTCACCTCCTCTGGCAGCTTGTTCCAGGCACCCGCCACTCTCTGCATGAAAAACTTGCCCCGCACATCTCCATTAAACTTCCCCCCTCTCACCTTGAACCTGTGCCCCCCGCTTCCACCCTGGGAAAAAGCCTCTGACCATCCACCCTGTAAGAAGTCTCACAACATCAGTTTCAAGTTCACAGATTTATTTGATATCATGAGCTTTTGGAACACTGCTCACTCACCTGATGAAGGAGCAGCGCTCTGAAAGCCCATGGTTCCAAATAAACCTGTTGGATTTTAACCTGGTGTTGTGAGACTTCTTACTGTGTTTTCCCCAGGCAACTGCACATTATGTCCACCCTGTCCATGCCCCTCATAATTTTGTAGACCTCTACTGGGTTTCGCCTCAGCATCCTGTCTTTCCAGCAAAAACAATCCTAGTTTATGCAATCTCTCCTTATAACTGACATAATCCTCGAGATCAGGCAACATCCTGGTGAACCTTCTTTGCATTCTTCCCAAAGCTTCCATGTCCTTCTGGTGGTGTGGCACCCAGAACTACATGCAGTATTCCAAATGCAATTTTATATAGGATTCCCTAACTCTTGTACTCAATGCCCCAGCTGATGAAGGCAAGCATGCCACATGCTTTCTTAATTACCTTGGTCATCAGTGTTGGAGCTGTGGACCTGCACACCCGGATCCCTCTGTGTGCTGTGGCTCTGGAGTCACATGTAGGCCAGACCGGGTAAGGATGGCAGATGGCCTTCATAGCGAGGGGGATTGAATATAAAAGTAGGGAGGTCTTGCTGCAGCTGTATAGGGCATTGGTGAGGCCGCAGCTGGAGTACTGTGTGCAGTTTTGGGCGCCGCACCTGCGCAAGGATATTTTGGCCCTGGAGGGAGTGCAGAGGAGGTTTACTAGGCTGATACCAGAGTTGAGGGGATTGAGCTATGAGGAGAGGCTGAATAAACTAGGCTTGTACTCGTTAGAGTTTAGAAAAATGAGGGGAGATCTCATTGAGACGTATAAGATGATGAATGGGATAGATAGGATAGAGGTGGAGAGACTCTTCCCACTCAAAAAGGACAGTAGGACTAGGGGGCACAGCCTCAAGATAAAGGGGGGGGGGGCGGTTTAGAACAGAGTTGAGGAGGAACTTCTTCACTCAAAGGGTGGTGAATCTCTGGAATTCTCTGCCCGTTGAAGTGGTGGAGGCTGCCTTGCTAAATATTTTTAAGAAGCAGGTTGATGGGTTTTTGATAAGAGAAGGGATTAAGGGTTATGGGGAGAGGGCGGGAAGGTGGAACTGAGCCACGACAGATCAGCCATGATCTTATTGAATGGCGGGGCAGGCTCGAAGGGCTAGATGGCCTACTCCTGCTCCTATTTCTTATGTTCTTATGTTATGTTCTTATTTCCTTCCCTAAAGGGGATTAGTGAACCAGATGGGTCTTTAACAAAAATCTATGATCGTTCCATGGTCACCATTACTGAGACTGGATTTATATTCCAGTTTATCCAGGGCAGCACGGTAGCACAGTGGTCAGCATTGCTGCTTCACAGCTCCAGGGTCCTGGGTTCGATCCCTGACTCGAGTCATCATCTGTGCGGAGTTTGCACATTCTCCTCATGTCTGCGTGGGTTTCCTCCGGGTGCTCCGGTTTCCTCCCACAGTCTAAAGATGTGCAGGTTAGGTTGATTGGCCATACTAAAATTGCCCCTTAGTGTCCTGGGGTGCATAGGTTAGAGGGATTAGTGGGTAAATATGTAGGGATGTGGGGGTAGGGCCTGGGTGGGATTGTGTTGGGTGCAGACTCGATGGGCTGAAGGGCCTCTTTCTGTCCTGTAGGGTTTCTATGATATGATGGCAGATTTCCTTCCCTAAAGGTCATTAGTGAACCAGGTAGGTTTTTCTGACAATCGGCAATGGTTTCATGGTCATTTGATTCCTAATTCCAGATTGTGGGCAGCACGTGGTGAAAGTGGTTAGCACTACTGCCTCACAGTGCCAGGGATCTGGGTTCAATTCCAGCCTCAGGCCACTGCCTGTGTGGAGTTTGCATGTTCTCCTCGTGTCGGCATGGGTTTCCTCCCACAGTGCAAAGATGTGTGGGTTAGGTTGATAGACCATGAATTGTCCATTAGCATCAGGGGGATTAGCAGGACATATATCTGGGGTTACAGGAATAGGGCCTGGGTGGGATTTTGGTTGGTGAAACTCGATGGGCCAAATGGCCTCTTTCTGCACTGAAGGGATTCTAAGTTTTTTTTATTGAATTCAAATTCCGCCATCTGCCATGGCGGGATTTGAACCCAAGACCCCAGAACATTTTCTGGATTAATAATAGTTTAATGATAGTTTAATGATAGGCCTCCCCGATTAAAGAGGATTAAAGGGACAGCACGGTGACACAGTGGGTTAGCACTGCTGCCTCACAGCACCAAGGACCCGGGTTCGATTCCCGGCTCGGGTCACTGTCTGTGTGGAATCTGCACATTCTCCCCATGTCTGCGTGGGTTTCCTCCGGGTGCTCCGGTTTCCTCTCACAGTCCAAAGATGTGTGGGTTAGGTTGATTGGCCTTGCTAAAATTGCCCCTTAGTGTCCTGAGATGCGTAGATTACAGGGATTAGTGGGTAAATGTGTTGGGATATGAAGGTAGGGCCTGGATGTGATTGTGGTTGGTACAGACTCGATGGGCCGAAGGGCCTCTATCTGCACTGTAGCGTTCCATGATTTATCTATGGTTCACACTCCCTCCCAGAACTCATAATACAATTCAGGGACAAGAGTGTGGCATTGCTAAAAGCTACAGCCCATTGACCTGCTGAGCTCAGACTGGGAGAGAGACAGACCAACAGTGGAGAATTACTTACTGATCGCCCATTACAAGGGTTCCACCACCCACTTTGGCATTGACTGGACATTGTTTCCATGGTACCCACACTCTGCCTGGATGACATGATGGCAGGACTGGACTTTCCCCAAATCCCCACTTAGCTCCGAGACTCACAACACTTTTTTCCTTGAATTCACTCTCTGGAGTGCAAAGTGTGCAATGGAGGCTGGGGAATCCCAGCATTCACTGCAGCAGTGAAAGGCCTCTGTTAAAACAATGTGGCCTGCACTCTGACTGAGGGATTGCACACAATTCCCTCACTATCCAGGAGAATTCCCTCACTATCCAGGAATTCCTGCATGGAAGGCCTGTCTTTGCAGCAGGAGTGGGCAGGCTGCTCAGAATCACCCTGATGATGTGAATAAATCTGTTTATTTGGGGGAGGGAGGGATCTGACATTTCAGAGGGTGGGTTCAACTCACTCCCACCGACCCAAATCAGTAAGTAACAATCTGAAACCACAGAAAGAGAGTGAGAGTGAGACCCCAGGGACGGAGAGTACTCGGGGGGGGACGGAGAGTATTCGGGAGGGACGGAGAGTATTCGGGGGGGGACGGAGAGTATTCGGGAGGGACGGAGAGTATTCGGGGGGGGACGGAGAGTATTCGGGGGGGGACGGAGAGTATTCGGGGGGGGGACGGAGAGTATTCGGGGGGGGATGAAGAGTATTCGGGGGGGGGACGGAGAGTATTCGGGGGGGAACGGAGAGTATTCGGGGGGGGAACGGAGAGTATTCGGGGGGGAACGGAGAGTATTCGGGGGGGGGATGGAGAGTATTCGGGGGGGGACGGAGAGTATTCGGGGGGGGGGACGGAGAGTATTCGGGGGAGAACGGAGAGTATTCGGGGGGGACGGAGAGTATTCGGGGGGAGGACGGAGAGTATTCGGGGGGGGACGGAGAGTATTCGGGGGGGGAAGGAGAGTATTCGGGGGTGGGACGGAGAGTGTTTGGGAGGGACAGAGAGTACTCAGGGGCCAAGGGGGAGGGAGAGTACTCGGGGGGACGGAGAGTGTTGGGGGGGATGGAGAATATTCGGGGGGACGGAGAGTATTGGGGGGGGGGAACGGAGAGTATTGGGGGGGGACGGAGAGTATTCGGCGGGGGGGGACGGAGAGTATTTGGGGGGGGTCGGAGAGTATTTGGGAGGGATGGAGAGTACTCAGGGGCCGAGGGGGAGGGGGAGTATTTGGGAGGGAGAGAGAGTATTCAGGACGGTGGAAAGTATTTGGGGTGGGGGGGTTGTGGAGGATGTTCAGGGGGGGTAGAGATGACTTTTGAACCCTGACACAAAAGCACTGCCCATTGAACCCAACTCACTCATGCATCAGTTTGAAAATCCTCTCTGGCTATCATGGAAAGAGTGGCCAATCCCTGACGGTGTGGGAGGGGCAGATCATTTTCCTGACCCGCTTCTCAGGACGGGGGTGGGGTGGGGGGGATAACTGACCAGATTATCTGTGTTTGGTGATACTTGGGGGATAAATATTGACCGGGACACACATCTGTCCCTCAGTTTAACACTGTCCCTCAGTTTAACACTGCCTCTCAGCTTAACACTGTCCCTCAGTTTAACACTGTCCCTCAGCTTAACACTGCCCCACAGTTTAACACTGACCCTCAGCTTAACGCTGCCCCTCAGCTTAACGCTGCCTCTCAGTTTAACACTGTCCCTCAGTTTAACACTGCCCCTCAGTTTAACACTGCCCCTCAGTTTAACACTGCCCCTCAGTTTAACACTGTCCCTCAGTTTAACACTGCCCCTCAGTTTAACACTGTCCCTCAGTTTAACACTGTCCCTCAGTTTAACACTGCCCCTCAGTTTAACACTGTCCTTCAGTTTAACACTGACCCTCAGATTAACACTGCCCCTCAGTTTAACGCTACCCCTCAGCTTAACACTGCCCCTCAGTTTAACACTGACCCTCAGTTTAACACTGCCCCTCAGTTTAACGCTGTCCCTCAGTTTAACACTGTCCCTCAGTTTAACACTGTCCCTCAGTTTAACACTGCCCCTCAGTTTAACACTGTCCCTCAGTTTAACACTGCCCCTCAGTTTAACACTGTCCCTCAGATTAACACTGCCCCTCAGTTTAACACTGTCCCTCAGTTTAACACTGCCCCTCAGTTTAACACTGTCCCTCAGTTTAACACTGCCCCTCAGCTTAACACGGCCCCTCAGTTTAACACTGTCCCTCAGTTTAACGCTGCCCCTCAGTTTAACACTGTCCCTCAGTTTCACACTGTCCCTCAGTTTAACACTGCCCCTCAGCTTAACACTGCCCCTCAGTTTAACACTGCCCCTCAGTTTAACACTGCCCCTCAGCTTAACACTGTCCCTCAGCTTAACACTGCCCCTCAGTTTAACACTGCCCCTCAGCTTAACACTGTCTTTCAGTTTAACACTGCCCCTCAGTCTAACACTGTCCCTCAGTTTAACGCTGTCCCTCAGTTTCACACTGTCCCTCAGTTTAACACTGCCCCTCAGCTTAACACTGTCCCTCAGTTTAACACTGACCCTCAGTTTAACACTGTCCCTCAGTTTCACACTGTCCCTCAGTTTAACACTGCCCCTCAGCTTAACACTGCCCCTCAGTTTAACACTGCCCCTCAGTTTAACACTGCCCCTCAGCTTAACACTGTCCCTCAGCTTAACACTGCCCCTCAGTTTAACACTGTCCCTCAGTTTAACAGTGTCCCTCAGTTTAACAGTGTCCCTCAGTTTAACACTGCCCCTCAGTTTAACGCTGCCACTCAGCTTAACGCTTCCCTCAGTTTAACACTGTCCCTCAGTTTAACACTGCCCCTCAGTTTAACACTGTCCCTCAGTTTAACACTGTCCCTCAGTTTAACACTGTCCCTCAGTTTAACACAGTCCCTCAGCTTAACACTGCCCCTCAGTTTAACACTGCCCCTCAGTTTAACGCTGTCCCTCAGTTTAATGCTGTCCCTCAGTTTCACACTGTCCCTCAGTTTAACGCTGCCCCTCAGTTTAACGCTGCCCCTCAGCTTAACGCTTCCCTCAGTTTAACACTGTCCCTCAGTTTAACACTGTCCCTCAGCTTAACACTGCCCCTCAGCTTAACACTGTCCCTCAGTTTAACACTGCCCCTCAGTTTAACACTGCCCCTCAGTTTAACACTGCCCCTCAGCTTAACACTGCCCCTCAGTTTAACACTGCCCCTCAGTTTAACACTGCCCCTCAGCTTAACACTGTCCCTCAGTTTAACACTGACCCTCAGTTTAACCTTGTCCCTCAGTTTAACACTGCCCCTCAGTTTAACACTGACCCTCAGTTTAACGCTGCCCCTCAGTTTAACACTGCCCCTCAGTTTAACACTGCCCCTCAGCTTAACACTGTCCCTCAGTATAACACTGCCTCTCAGCTTAACCCTGTCCCTCAGTTTAACACTGTCCATCAGTTTAACACTGCCCCTCAGTTTAACGCTGCCCTTCAGTTTAACGCTGCCCCTCAGTTTAACGCTGCCCCTCAGCTTAACACTGCCTCTCAGTTTAACCCTGTCCCTCAGTTTAACACTGTCCCTCAGTTTAACACTGCCCCTCAGCTTAACACTGCCCCTCAGCTTAACACTGCCCCTCAGTTTAACACTGCCCCTCAGTTTAACACTGTCCCTCAGTTTAACATTGTCCCTCAGTTTAACGCTGCCCCTCAGTTTAACGCTGCCCCTCAGCTTAACGCTTCCCTCAGTTTAACACTGTCCCTCAGTTTAACACTGCCTCTCAGTTTAACCCTGTCCCTCAGTTTAACCCTGTCCCTCAGTTTAACACTGTCCCTCAGCTTAACACTGCCCTCAGTTTAACACTGCCTCTCAGCTTAACACTGCCCCTCAGTTTAACGCTGCCCCTCAGTTTAACACTGCCCCTCAGTTTAACACTGCCCCTCAGCTGAACACTGCCCCTCAGCTTAACACTGCCCCTCAGTTTAACACTGCCCCTCAGTTTAACACTGCCCCTCAGTTTAACACTGTCCCTCAGTATAACACTGTCCCTCAGTTTAACACTGCCCCTCAGTTTAACACTGTCCCTCAGTTTAACACTGTCCCTCAGTTTAACACTGCCCCTCAGTTTAACACTGCCCCTCAGTTTAACACTGTCCCTCAGTTTAACACTGTCCCTCAGTTTAACACTGTCCCTCAGTTTAACACTGCCCCTCAGTTTAACACTGTCCCTCAGTTTAACACAGCCCAGCAGTTTAACACTGTCCCTCAGTTTAACACTGCCCCTCAGATTAACACTGTCCCTCAGTTTAACACTGCCCCTCAGTTTAACACTGTCCCTCAGTTTAACACTGTCCCTCAGTTTAACACTGCCCAGCAGTTTAACACTGTCCCTCAGTTTAACACTGCCCCTCAGTTTAACACTGCCCCTCAGCTTAACACTGTCCTTCAGTTTAACACTGTCCCTCAGTTTAACACTGCCCCTGAGTTTAACACTGCCCCTGAGTTTAACACTGTCCCTCAGTTTAACAGTGCCCCTCAGTTTAACACTGTCCCTCAGTTTAACACTGTCCCTCAGCTTAACACTGTCCCTCAGTTTAACGCTGCCCCTCAGCTTAACGCTTCCCTCAGTTTAACACTGTCCCTCAGTTTAACACTGGCCCTCAGTTTAACACTGTCCCTCAGTTTAACACTGTCCCTCAGTTTAACACTGACCCTCAGATTAACACTGCCTCTCAGCTTAACACTATCCCTAAGTTTAACACTGTCCCTCAGTATAACACTGTCCCTCAGTTTAACACTGCCCCTCAGTTTAACACTGTCCCTCAGTTTAACACTGTCCCTCAGTTTAACACTGTCCCTCAGTTTAACACTGTCCCTCAGTTTAACGCTGCCCCTCAGCTTAACGCTTCCCTCAGTTTAACACTGTCCCTCAGTTTGACACTGCCCCTCAGTTTAACACTGTCCCTCAGTTTAACACTGTCCCTCAGCTTAACACTGCCCCTCAGTTTAACACTGCCTCTCAGCTTAACACTGCCCCTCAGTTTAACGCTGCCCCTCAGCTTAACACTGTCCCTCAGTTTAACACTGTCACTCAGCTTAACGCTGCCCCTCAGTTTAACGCTGCCCCTCAGCTTAACGCTGCCCCTCAGCTTAACGCTGCCCCTCAGTTTAACGCTGTCCCTCAGTTTAACACTGTCCCTCAGTTTAACACTGTCCCTCAGTTTAACACTGCCCCTCAGTTTAACACTGCCCCTCAGTTTAACACTGCCCCTCAGTTTAACACTGTCCCTCAGTTTAACACTGCCTCTCAGCTTAACACTGCCCCTCAGTTTAACACTGCCCCTCAGCTTAACACTGTCCCTCAGTTTAACACTGACCCTCAGTTTAACACTGCCCCTCAGCTTAACACTGTCCCTCAGTTTAACACTGCCTCTCAGCTTTACACTGCCCCTCAGTTTAACACTGCCCCTCAGCTTAACACTGCCCCTCAGCTTAACACTGTCCCTCAGTTTAACACTGCCCCTCAGCTTAACACTGTCCCTCAGTTTAACACTGCCCCTCAGTTTAACACTGCCCCTCAGTTTAACACTGCCTCTCAGCTTAACACTGCCCCTCAGCTTAACACTGTCCCTCAGCTTAACACTGCCCCTCAGGTTAACACTGCCCCTCAGGTTAACACTGCCCCTCAGCTTAACACTGTCCCTCAGTTTAACACTGCCCCTCAGTTTAACACTGCCCCTCAGCTTAACACTGTCCCTCAGTTTAACACTGCCCCTCAGCTTAACACTGCCCCTCAGCTTAACACTGCCCCTCAGTTTAACACTGCCCCTCAGCTTAACACTGTCCCTCAGTTTAACACTGCCCCTCAGTTTAACGCTGCCCCTCAGCTTAACGCTGCCCCTCAGCTTAACGCTTCCCTCAGTTTAACACTGTCCCTCAGTTTAACACTGCCCCTCAGTTTAACACTGACCCTCAGTTTAACACTGACCCTCAGTTTAACGCTGCCCCTCAGCTTAACGCTGCCCCTCAGTTTAACACTGCCCCTCAGTTTAACCCTGTCCCTCAGTTTAACACTGCCCCTCAGTTTAACACTGCCCCTCAGTTTAACACTGCCCCTCAGTTTAACACTGCCCCTCTGTTTAACACTGCCCCTCAGTTTAACGCTGTCCCTCAGCTGAACGCTGCCCCTCAGCTTAACGCTGCCCCTCAGCTTACCATGCCCCTCAGCTTATCGCTGCCCCTCAGCTTATCGCTGCCCCTCAGCTTAACGCTACCCCTCAGTTTAACGCTGCCCCTCAGCTTAACACTGCCCCTCAGCTTACCGCTGCCCCTCAGCTTAACGCTACCCCTCAGTTTAACGCTGCCCCTCAGCGTAAAGCTGCCCCTCAGCTTAACACTGTCCCTCAGTTTAACACTGCCCCTCAGTTTAACACTGTCCCTCAGTTTAACACAGTCCCTCAGCTTAACACTGCCCCTCAGTTTAACACTGTCCCTCAGTTTAACACTGTCCCTCAGTTTAACACAGTCCCTCAGCTTAACACTGTCCCTCAGTTTAACACTGCCCCTCAGTTTAACACTGTCCCTCAGTTTAACACTGCCCCTCAGTTTAACACTGCCCCTCAGTTTAACACTGCCCCTCAGCTTAACACTGTCCCTCAGTTTAACACTGCACCTCAGCTTAACACTGCCCCTCAGCTTAACACTGCCCCTCAGCTTAACACTGCCCCTCAGTTTAACACTGCCCCTCAGCTTAACACTGTCCCTCAGTTTAACACTGCCCCTCAGTTTAACACTGACCCTCAGTTTAACGCTGCCCCTCAGCTTAACGCTGCCCCTCAGTTTAACACTGCCCCTCAGTTTAACCTTGTCGCTCAGTTTAACACTGTCCCTCAGTTTAACACTGCCCCTCAGTTTAACACTGCCCCTCAGTTTAACGCTGCCCCTCAGTTTAACGCTGCCCCACAGCTTAACGCTTCCCTCAGTTTAACACTGTCCTTCAGTTTAACACTGTCCCTCAGTTTAACACTGTCCCTCAGTTTAACACTGTCTCTCAGTTTAACACTGCCCCTCAGTTTAACACTGTCCCTCAGTTTAACACTGTCCCTCAGTTTAACACTGTACCTCTGCTTAACACTGTCCCTCAGTTTAACGCTGTCCCTCAGTTTAACGCTGCCCCTCAGTTTAACGCTGCCCCTCAGCGTAACGCTTCCCTCAGTTTAACACTGTCCCTCAGTTTAACACTTACCCTCAGTTTAACACTGTCCCTCAGTTTAACACTGTCCCTCAGCTTAACACTGCCCCTCAGTTTAACGCTGCCCCTCAGTTTAACGCTGCCCCTCAGTTTAACACTGCCCCTCAGTTTAACACTGCCCCTCAGTTTAACACTGCCCCTCAGCTTAACACTGCCCCTCAGTTTAACACTGCCCCTCAGTTTAACACTGCCCCTCAGCTTAACACTGTCCCTCAGTTTAACACTACCCCTCAGCTTAACACTGTCCCTCAGTTTAACACTGTCCCTCAGTTTAACACTGCCCCTCAGTTTAACACTGCCCCTCAGTTTAACACTGTCCCTCAGTTTAACACTGCCCCTCAGCTTAACACTGTCCCTCAGTTTAACACTGCCCAGCAGTTTAATACTGTCCCTCAGTTTAACACTGCCCCTCAGCTTAACACTGCCCCTCAGTTTAACACTGTCCCTCAGTTTAACACTGTCCCTCAGTTTCACACTGTCCCAGTTTAACACTGCCCCTCAGCTTAACACTGCCCCTCAGTTTAACACTGCCCCTCATCTTAACACTGTCCCTCAGTTTAACACTGTCCTTCAGTTTAACACTGTCCCTCAGCTTAACACTGCCCCTCAGTTTAACACTGCCCCTCAGCTTAACACTGTCCTTCAGTTTAACACTGTCCCTCAGTTTAACACTGCCCCTGAGTTTAACACTGTCCCTCAGTTTAACAGTGCCCCTCAGTTTAACACTGTCCCTCAGTTTAACACTGTCCCTCAGTTTAACACATTCCCTCAGTTTAACACTCTCCCTCAGTTTAACACTGCCCCTCAATTTAACACTGTCCCTCAGTTTAACACTGCCCCTCAGTTTAACACTGTCCCTCAGTTTAACACTGCCCCTCAGTTTAACGCTGCCCCTCAGCTTAACGCTTCCCTCAGTTTAACACTGTCCCTCAGTTTAACACTGTCCCTCAGCTTAACACTGCCCCTCAGCTTAACACTGCTCCTCAGTTTAACACTGCCTCTCAGCTTAACACTGTCCCTCAGTTTAACACTGCCCCTCAGTTTAACACTGTCCCTCAGTTTAACACTGTCCCTCAGTTTAACTCTGCCCCTCAGTTTAACGCTGCCCCTCAGCTTAACGCTTCCCTCAGTTTAACACTGTCCCTCAGTTTAACACTGCCCCTCAGTTTAACACTGTCCCTCAGTTTAACACTGTCCCTCAGCTTAACACTGCCCCTCAGTTTAACACTGCCTCTCAGCTTAACACTGCCCCTCAGTTTAACGCTGCCCCTCAGCTTAACACAGTCCCTCAGTTTAACACTGTCACTCAGCTTAACGCTGCCCCTCAGTTTAACACTGACCCTCAGCTTAACGCTGCCCCTCAGTTTAACACTGCCCCTCAGTTTAACACTGCCCCTCAGTTTAACACTGTCCCTCAGTTTAACACTGCCCCTCAGTTTAACACTGCCCCTCAGTTTAACACTGTCTCTCAGTTTAACACTGTCCCTCAGTTTAACACTGCCCCTCAGCTTAACACTGTCCCTCAGTTTAACACTGCCCGTCAGTTTAACACTGCCCGTCAGTTTAACACTGCCCCTCAGTTTAACACTGTCCCTGAGTTTAACACTGTCCCTCAGTTTAACACTGCCCCTCAGCTTAACGCTGCCCCTCAGCTTAACGCTACCCCTCAGTTTAACGCTGCCCCTCAGCTTAAAGCTGCCCCTCAGCTTAACACTGTCCCTCAGTTTAACACTGCCCCTCAGCTTAAATATGTCCCTCAGTTTAACACTGTCCCTCAGTTTAACACTGTCCCTCAGCTTAACACTGTCCCTCATTTTAACACTGTCCCTCAGTTTAACACAGTCCCTCAGCTCAACACTGTCCCTCAGTTTAACACAGTCCTTCAGCTTAACGCTTCCCTCAGTTTAACACTGGCCCTCAGTTTAACGCTGCCCCTCAGTTTAACGCTGCCCCTCAGCTTAACGCTTCCCTCAGTTTAACACTGTCCCTCAGTTTAACACTGTCCCTCAGTTTAACACTGCCCCTCAGTTTAACATGCCCCTCAGTTTAACGCTGCCCCTCGGTTTAACGCTGCCCCTCAGTTTAACACTGCCCCTCAGTTTAACACTGTCCCTCAGTTTAACACTGTCCCTCAGTTTAACACTGCCCCTCAGTTTAACACTGCCCCTCAGCTTAACACTGCCCCTCAGTTTAACACTGCCCCTCAGCTTAACACTGCCCCTCAGCTTAACACTGTCCCTCAGTTTAACACTGCCCCTCAGTTTAACACTGCCCCTCAGTTTAACACTGCCCCTCAGCTTAACACTGTCCCTCAGTTTAACACTGCCCCTCAGCTTAACACTGTCCCTCAGTTTAACACTGTCCCTCAGTTTAACACTGCCACTCAGTTTAACACTGCCCCTCAGCTTAACACTGTCCCTCAGTTTAACACTGCCACTCAGTTTAACACTGACCCTCAGTTTAACACTGTCCTTCAGTTTAACACTGCCCCTCAGCTTAACGCTGCCCCTCAGTTTAACACTGCCCCTCAGTTTAACACTGTCCTTCAGTTTAACACTGCCCCTCAGTTTAACACTGCCCCTCAGTTTAACACTGTCCCTCAGTTTAACACTGCCCCTCAGTTTAACACTGCCCCTCAGTTTAACACTGCCCCTCAGTTTAACACTGCCCCTCAGCTTAACACTGTCCCTCAGTTTAACACTGCCCGTCAGTTTAACACTGCCCCTCAGTTTAACACTGTCCCTGAGTTTAACACTGTCCCTCAGTTTAACACTGCCCCTCAGCTTAACGCTGCCCCTCAGCTTAACGCTACCCCTCAGTTTAACGCTGCCCCTCAGCTTAAAGCTGCCCCTCAGCTTAACAATGTCCCTCAGTTTAACACTGTCCCTCAGTTTAACACTGTCCCTCAGCTTAACACTGTCCCTCATTTTAACACTGTCCCTCAGTTTAACACAGTCCCTCAGCTCAACACTGTCCCTCAGTTTAACACAGTCCCTCAGCTTAACGCTTCCCTCAGTTTAACACTGGCCCTCAGTTTAACGCTGCCCCTCAGTTTAACGCTGCCCCTCAGCTTAACGCTTCCCTCAGTTTAACACTGTCCCTCAGTTTAACACTGTCCCTCAGTTTAACACTGCCCCTCAGTTTAACATGCCCCTCAGTTTAACGCTGCCCCTCAGCTTAACACTGTCCCTCAGTTTAACACTGCCCCTCAGTTTAACACTGCCCCTCAGTTTAACACTGCCCCTCAGCTTAACACTGTCCCTCAGCTTAACACTGTCCCTCAGCTTAACACTGTCCCTCAGTTTAACACTGCCACTCAGTTTAACACTGCCCCTCAGCTTAACACTGTCCCTCAGTTTAACACTGCCACTCAGTTTAACACTGACCCTCAGTTTAACACTGTCCTTCAGTTTAACACTGCCCCTCAGCTTAACGCTGCCCCTCAGTTTAACACTGACCCTCAGTTTAACACTGTCCTTCAGTTTAACACTGCCCCTCAGTTTAACACTGCCCCTCAGTTTAACACTGTCCCTCAGTTTAACACTGCCCCTCAGTTTAACACTGCCCCTCAGTTTAACACTGCCCCTCAGTTTAACACTGCCCCTCAGCTTAACACTGTCCCTCAGTTTAACACTGCCCGTCAGTTTAACACTGCCCCTCAGTTTAACACTGTCACTGAGTTTAACACTGTCCCTCAGTTTAACACTGCCCCTCAGCTTAACGCTGCCCCTCAGCTTAACGCTACCCCTCAGTTTAACGCTGCCCCTCAGCTTAAAGCTGCCCCTCAGCTTAACAATGTCCCTCAGTTTAACACTGTCCCTCAGTTTAACACTGTCCCTCAGCTTAACACTGTCCCTCATTTTAACACTGTCCCTCAGTTTAACACAGTCCCTCAGCTCAACACTGTCCCTCAGTTTAACACAGTCCCTCAGCTTAACGCTTCCCTCAGTTTAACACTGGCCCTCAGTTTAACGCTGCCCCTCAGTTTAACGCTGCCCCTCAGCTTAACGCTTCCCTCAGTTTAACACTGTCCCTCAGTTTAACACTGTCCCTCAGTTTAACACTGCCCCTCAGTTTAACATGCCCCTCAGTTTAACGCTGCCCCTCGGTTTAACGCTGCCCCTCAGTTTAACACTGCCCCTCAGTTTAACACTGTCCCTCAGTTTAACACTGTCCCTCAGTTTAACACTGCCCCTCAGTTTAACACTGCCCCTCAGCTTAACACTGCCCCTCAGTTTAACACTGTCCCTCAGCTTAACACTGCCCCTCAGCTTAACACTGTCCCTCAGTTTAACACTGCCCCTCAGTTTAACACTGCCCCTCAGTTTAACACTGCCCCTCAGCTTAACACTGTCCCTCAGTTTAACACTGCCCCTCAGCTTAACACTGTCCCTCAGTTTAACACTGTCCCTCAGTTTAACACTGTCCCTCAGTTTAACACTGCCACTCAGTTTAACACTGCCCCTCAGCTTAACACTGTCCCTCAGTTTAACACTTCCACTCAGTTTAACACTGACCCTCAGTTTAACACTGTCCTTCAGTTTAACACTGCCCCTCAGCTTAACGCTGCCCCTCAGTTTAACACTGACCCTCAGTTTAACACTGTCCCTCAGATTAACACTGCCTCTCAGCTTAACACTGTCCCTCAGTTTAACACTGTCCCTCAGTATAACACTGTCCCTCAGTTTAACACTGCCCCTCAGTTTAACACTGTCCCTCAGTTTAACACTGTCCCTCAGTTTAACTCTGCCCCTCAGTTTAACGCTGCCCCTCAGCTTAACGCTTCCCTCAGTTTAACACTGTCCCTCAGTTTAACACTGCCCCTCAGTTTAACACTGTCCCTCAGTTTAACACTGTCCCTCAGCTTAACACTGCCCCTCAGTTTAACACTGCCTCTCAGCTTAACACTGCCCCTCAGTTTAACGCTGCCCCTCAGCTTAACACAGTCCCTCAGTTTAACACTGTCACTCAGCTTAACGCTGCCCCTCAGTTTAACACTGACCCTCAGCTTAACGCTGCCCCTCAGTTTAACACTGCCCCTCAGTTTAACACTGCCCCTCAGTTTAACACTGTCCCTCAGTTTAACACTGCCCCTCAGTTTAACACTGCCCCTCAGTTTAACACTGTCTCTCAGTTTAACACTGTCCCTCAGTTTAACACTGCCCCTCAGCTTAACACTGTCCCTCAGTTTAACACTGCCCGTCAGTTTAACACTGCCCCTCAGTTTAACACTGTCCCTGAGTTTAACACTGTCCCTCAGTTTAACACTGCCCCTCAGCTTAACGCTGCCCCTCAGCTTAACGCTGCCCCTCAGTTTAACGCTGCCCCTCAGCTTAAAGCTGCCCCTCAGCTTAACACTGTCCCTCAGTTTAACACTGCCCCTCAGCTTAAATATGTCCCTCAGTTTAACACTGTCCCTCAGTTTAACACTGTCCCTCAGCTTAACACTGTCCCTCATTTTAACACTGTCCCTCAGTTTAACACAGTCCCTCAGCTCAACACTGTCCCTCAGTTTAACACAGTCCCTCAGCTTAACGCTTCCCTCAGTTTAACACTGGCCCTCAGTTTTACGCTGCCCCTCAGTTTAACGCTGCCCCTCACCTTAACGCTTCCCTCACTTTAACACTGTCCCTCAGTTTAACACTGTCCCTCAGTTTAACACTGCCCCTCAGTTTAACATGCCCCTCGGTTTAACGCTGCCCCTCGGTTTAACGCTGCCCCTCAGTTTAACACTGCCCCTCAGTTTAACACTGTCCCTCAGTTTAACACTGTCCCTCAGTTTAACACTGCCCCTCAGTTTATCACTGCCCCTCAGCTTAACACTGCCCCTCAGTTTAACACTGTCCCTCAGCTTAACACTGCCCCTCAGCTTAACACTGTCCCTCAGTTTAACACTGCCCCTCAGTTTAACACTGCCCCTCAGTTTAACACTGCCCCTCAGCTTAACACTGTCCCTCAGTTTAACACTGCCCCTCAGCTTAACACTGTCCCTCAGTTTAACACTGTCCCTCAGTTTAACACTGCCACTCAGTTTAACACTGCCCCTCAGCTTAACACTGTCCCTCAGTTTAACACTGCCACTCAGTTTAACACTGACCCTCAGTTTAACACTGTCCTTCAGTTTAACACTGCCCCTCAGCTTAACGCTGCCCCTCAGTTTAACACTGACCCTCAGTTTAACACTGTCCTTCAGTTTAACACTGCCCCTCAGTTTAACACTGCCCCTCAGTTTAACACTGTCCCTCAGTTTAACACTGCCCCTCAGTTTAACACTGCCCCTCAGTTTAACACTGTCCCTCAGTTTAACACTGCCCCTCAGCTTAACACTGTCCCTCAGTTTAACACTGCCCGTCAGTTTAACACTGCCCCTCAGTTTAACACTGTCCCTCAGTTTAACACTGTCCCTCAGTTTAACACTGCCCCTCAGTTTAACGCTGCCCCTCAGCTTAACGCTACCCCTCAGTTTAACGCTGCCCCTCAGCTTAACACTGCCCCTCAGCTTAACAATGTCCCTCAGCTTAACACAGTCCCTCAGTTTAACACTGTCACTCAGCTTAACGCTGCCCCTCAGTTTAACACTGACCCTCAGCTTAACGCTGCCCCTCAGTTTAACACTGCCCCTCAGTTTAACACTGCCCCTCAGTTTAACACTGCCCCTCAGTTTAACACTGCCCCTCAGTTTAACACTGCCCCTCAGTTTAACACTGTCTCTCAGTTTAACACTGTCCCTCAGTTTAACACTGCCCCTCAGCTTAACACTGTCCCTCAGTTTAACACTGCCCGTCAGTTTAACACTGCCCCTCAGTTTAACACTGTCCCTGAGTTTAACACTGTCCCTCAGTTTAACACTGCCCCTCAGCTTAACGCTGCCCCTCAGCTTAACGCTACCCCTCAGTTTAACGCTGCCCCTCAGCTTAAAGCTGCCCCTCAGCTTAACACTGTCCCTCAGTTTAACACTGCCCCTCAGCTTAAATATGTCCCTCAGTTTAACACTGTCCCTCAGTTTAACACTGTCCCTCAGCTTAACACTGTCCCTCATTTTAACACTGTCCCTCAGTTTAACACAGTCCCTCAGCTCAACACTGTCCCTCAGTTTAACACAGTCCCTCAGCTTAACGCTTCCCTCAGTTTAACACTGGCCCTCAGTTTAACGCTGCCCCTCAGTTTAACGCTGCCCCTCAGCTTAACGCTTCCCTCAGTTTAACACTGTCCCTCAGTTTAACACTGTCCCTCAGTTTAACACTGCCCCTCAGTTTAACATGCCCCTCAGTTTAACGCTGCCCCTCGGTTTAACACTGCCCCTCGGTTTAACACTGCCCCTCAGTTTAACACTGTCCCTCAGTTTAACACTGTCCCTCAGTTTAACACTGCCCCTCAGTTTAACACTGCCCCTCAGCTTAACACTGCCCCTCAGTTTAACACTGTCCCTCAGCTTAACACTGCCCCTCAGCTTAACACTGTCCCTCAGTTTAACACTGCCCCTCAGTTTAACACTGCCCCTCAGTTTAACACTGCCCCTCAGCTTAACACTGTCCCTCAGTTTAACACTGCCCCTCAGCTTAACACTGTCCCTCAGTTTAACACTGTCCCTCAGTTTAACACTGCCACTCAGTTTAACACTGCCCCTCAGCTTAACACTGTCCCTCAGTTTAACACTGCCACTCAGTTTAACACTGACCCTCAGTTTAACACTGTCCTTCAGTTTAACACTGCCCCTCAGCTTAACGCTGCCCCTCAGTTTAACACTGACCCTCAGTTTAACACTGTCCTTCAGTTTAACACTGCCCCTCAGTTTAACACTGCCCCTCAGTTTAACACTGCCCCTCAGTTTAACACTGCCCCTCAGTTTAACACTGTCTCTCAGTTTAACACTGCCCCTCAGCTTAACACTGTCCCTCAGTTTAACACTGCCCGTCAGTTTAACACTGCCCCTCAGTTTAACACTGTCCCTGAGTTTAACACTGTCCCTCAGTTTAACACTGCCCCTCAGCTTAACGCTGCCCCTCAGCTTAACGCTACCCCTCAGTTTAACGCTGCCCCTCAGCTTAAAGCTGCCCCTCAGTTTAACACTGTCCCTCAGTTTAACACTGTCCCTCAGTTTAACACTGTCCCTCAGCTTAACACTGTCCCTCATTTTAACACTGTCCCTCAGTTTAACACAGTCCCTCAGCTCAACACTGTCCCTCAGTTTAACACAGTCCCTCAGCTTAACGCTTCCCTCAGTTTAACACTGGCCCTCAGTTTAACGCTGCCCCTCAGTTTAACGCTGCCCCTCAGCTTAACGCTTCCCTCAGTTTAACACTGTCCCTCAGTTTAACACTGTCCCTCAGTTTAACACTGCCCCTCAGTTTAACATGCCCCTCGGTTTAACGCTGCCCCTCGGTTTAACGCTGCCCCTCAGTTTAACACTGTCCCTCAGTTTAACACTGTCCCTCAGTTTAACACTGCCCCTCAGTTTAACACTGCCCCTCAGCTTAACACTGCCCCTCAGTTTAACACTGTCCCTCAGCTTAACACTGCCCCTCAGCTTAACACTGCCCCTCAGCTTAACACTGTCCCTCAGTTTAACACTGCCCCTCAGTTTAACACTGCCCCTCAGTTTAACACTGCCCCTCAGCTTAACACTGTCCCTCAGTTTAACACTGCCCCTCAGCTTAACACTGTCCCTCAGTTTAACACTGTCCCTCAGTTTAACACTGCCACTCAGTTTAACACTGCCCCTCAGCTTAACACTGTCCCTCAGTTTAACACTGCCACTCAGTTTAACACTGACCCTCAGTTTAACACTGTCCTTCAGTTTAACACTGCCCCTCAGCTTAACGCTGCCCCTCAGTTTAACACTGACCCTCAGTTTAACACTGTCCTTCAGTTTAACACTGCCCCTCAGTTTAACACTGCCCCTCAGCTTAACACTGTCCCTCAGTTTAACACTGACCCTCAGTTTAACCTTGTCCCTCAGTTTAACACTGCCCCTCAGTTTAACACTGACCCTCAGTTTAACGCTGCCCCTCAGTTTAACACTGCCCCTCAGTTTAACACTGCCCCTCAGCTTAACACTGTCCCTCAGTTTAACACTGCCTCTCAGCTTAACCCTGTCCCTCAGTTTAACACTGTCCATCAGTTTAACACTGCCCCTCAGTTTAACGCTGCCCCTCAGTTTAACGCTGCCCCTCAGCTTAACACTGCCTCTCAGTTTAACCCTGTCCCTCAGTTTAACCCTGTCCCTCAGTTTAACCCTGTTGCTCAGTTTAACACTGTCCCTCAGTTTAACACTGCCCCTCAGCTTAACACTGCCCCTCAGCTTAACTCTGCCCCTCAGCTTAACTCTGCCCCTCAGTTTAACACTGCCCCTCAGTTTAACACTGTCCCTCAGTTTAACATTGTCCCTCAGTTTAACACTGCCTCTCAGTTTAACCCTGTCCCTCAGTTTAACCCTGTCCCTCAGTTTAACACTGTCCCTCAGCTTAACACTGCCCCTCAGCTTAACACTGCCCCTCAGTTTAACGCTGCCCCTCAGTTTAACGCTGCCCCTCAGTTTAACACTGCCCCTCAGTTTAACACTGCCCCTCAGCTGAACACTGCCCCTCAGCTTAACACTGCCCCTCAGTTTAACACTGCCCCTCAGTTTAACACTGCCCCTCAGTTTAACACTGCCCCTCAGCTTAACACTGTCCCTCAGTTTAACACTGCCCCTCAGCTTAACACTGCCCCTCAGCTTAACACTGTCCCTCAGTTTAACACTGTCCCTCAGTTTAACACTGCCCCTCAGTTTAACACTGCCCCTCAGTTTAACACTGTCCCTCAGTTTAACACTGTCCCTCAGTTTAACACTGCCCCTCAGTTTAACACTGTCCCTCAGTTTAACACTGCCCAGAAGTTTAACGCTGTCCCTCAGTTTCACACTGTCCCAGTTTAACACTGTCCCTCAGTTTAACACTGCCTCTCAGCTTAACCCTGTCCCTCAGTTTAACACTGTCCATCAGTTTAACACTGCCCCTCAGTTTAACGCTGCCCCTCAGTTTAACGCTGCCCCTCAGCTTAACACTGCCTCTCAGTTTAACCCTGTCCCTCAGTTTAACCCTGTCCCTCAGTTTAACCCTGTTGCTCAGTTTAACACTGTCCCTCAGTTTAACACTGCCCCTCAGCTTAACACTGCCCCTCAGCTTAACTCTGCCCCTCAGCTTAACTCTGCCCCTCAGTTTAACACTGCCCCTCAGTTTAACACTGTCCCTCAGTTTAACATTGTCCCTCAGTTTAACACTGCCTCTCAGTTTAACCCTGTCCCTCAGTTTAACCCTGTCCCTCAGTTTAACACTGTCCCTCAGCTTAACACTGCCCCTCAGCTTAACACTGCCCCTCAGTTTAACGCTGCCCCTCAGTTTAACGCTGCCCCTCAGTTTAACACTGCCCCTCAGTTTAACACTGCCCCTCAGCTGAACACTGCCCCTCAGCTTAACACTGCCCCTCAGTTTAACACTGCCCCTCAGTTTAACACTGCCCCTCAGTTTAACACTGCCCCTCAGCTTAACACTGTCCCTCAGTTTAACACTGCCCCTCAGCTTAACACTGCCCCTCAGCTTAACACTGTCCCTCAGTTTAACACTGTCCCTCAGTTTAACACTGCCCCTCAGTTTAACACTGCCCCTCAGTTTAACACTGTCCCTCAGTTTAACACTGTCCCTCAGTTTAACACTGCCCCTCAGTTTAACACTGTCCCTCAGTTTAACACTGCCCAGAAGTTTAACGCTGTCCCTCAGTTTCACACTGTCCCAGTTTAACACTGCCCCTCAGTTTAACACTGCCCCTCAGTTTAACACTGCCCCTCAGCTTAACACTGTCCTTCAGTTTAACACTGTCCCTCAGTTTAACACTGCCACTGAGTTTAACACTGTCCATCAGTTTAACACTGTCCCTCAGTTTAACACTGCTCCTCAGTTTAACACTGTCCCTCAGTTTAACACTGTCCCTCAGTTTAACACATTCCCTCAGTTTAACACTGTCCCTCAGTTTAACACTGCCCCTCAGTTTAACACTGTCCCTCAGTTTAACACTGCCCCTCAGTTTAACACTGTCCCTCAGTTTAACACTGTCCCTCAGTTTAATACTGCCCCTCAGTTTAACACTGTCCCTCAGTTTAACACTGTCCCTCAGTTTAACACTGTCCCTCAGTTTAACACTGTCCCTCAGTTTAACACTGCCCCTCAGTTTAACACTGCCCAGCAGTTTAACGCTGTCCCTCAGTTTCACACTGTCCCAGTTTAACACTGCCCCTCAGTTTAACACTGCCCCTCAGTTTAACACTGCCCCTCAGCTTAACACTGTCCTTCAGTTTAACACTGTCCCTC
This sequence comes from Prionace glauca, assembly GCA_037974335.1. Taxonomy (NCBI): domain Eukaryota; kingdom Metazoa; phylum Chordata; class Chondrichthyes; order Carcharhiniformes; family Carcharhinidae; genus Prionace; species Prionace glauca. The sequence continues at coordinate 2,907,584 of CM075754.1, read as the reverse complement.
AGTTTAACACTGCCCCTGAGTTTAACACTGCCCCTGAGTTTAACACTGTCCCTCAGTTTAACACTGCCCCTCAGTTTAACACTGCCTCTCAGCTTAACGCTTCCCTCAGTTTAACACTGTCCCTCAGTTTAACACTGCCCCTCAGTTTAACACTGACCCTCAGTTTAACACTGACCCTCAGTTTAACGCTGCCCCTCAGCTTAACGCTGCCCCTCAGTTTAACACTGCCCCTCAGTTTAACACTGCCCCTCAGTTTAACCCTGTCCCTCAGTTTAACACTGCCCCTCAGTTTAACACTGCCCCTCAGTTTAACACTGTCCCTCAGTTTCACACTGCCCCTCTGTTTAACACTGCCCCTCAGTTTAACGCTGTCCCTCAGCTGAACGCTGCCCCTCAGCTTAACGCTGCCCCTCAGCTTACGCTGCCCCTCAGCTTATCGCTGCCCCTCAGCTTAACGCTACCCCTCAGTTTAACGCTGCCCCTCAGCTTAACGCTGCCCCTCAGCTTAACGCTGCCCCTCAGCTTAACGCTACCCCTCAGTTTAACGCTGCCCCTCAGCGTAAAGCTGCCCCTCAGCTTAACACTGTCCCTCAGTTTAACACTGCCCCTCAGTTTAACACTGTCCCTCAGTTTAACACTGACCCTCAGTTTAACACTGACCCTCAGTTTAACGCTGCCCCTCAGCTTAACGCTGCCCCTCAGTTTAACACTGCCCCTCAGTTTAACCTTGTCGCTCAGTTTAACACTGTCCCTCAGTTTAACACTGCCCCTCAGTTTAACACTGCCCCTCAGTTTAACGCTGCCCCTCAGTTTAACGCTGCCCCACAGCTTAACGCTTCCCTCAGTTTAACACTGTCCTTCAGTTTAACACTGTCCCTCAGTTTAACACTGTCCCTCAGTTTAACACTGTCTCTCAGTTTAACACTGCCCCTCAGTTTAACACTGCCCCTCAGTTTAACACTGTCCCTCAGTTTAACACTGTCCCTCAGTTTAACACTGTACCTCAGCTTAACACTGTCTCTCAGTTTAACGCTGTCCCTCAGTTTAACGCTGCCCCTCAGTTTAACGCTGCCCCTCAGCGTAACGCTTCCCTCAGTTTAACACTGTCCCTCAGTTTAACACTGACCCTCAGTTTAACACTGTCCCTCAGTTTAACACTGTCCCTCAGCTTAACACTGCCCCTCAGTTTAACACTGCCCCTCAGTTTAACGCTGCCCCTCAGTTTAACACTGCCCCTCAGTTTAACACTGCCCCTCAGCTTAACACTGCCCCTCAGTTTAACACTGCCCCTCAGTTTAACACTGCCCCTCAGCTTAACACTGTCCCTCAGTTTAACACTACCCCTCAGCTTAACACTGTCCCTCAGTTTAACACTGTCCCTCAGTTTAACACTGCCCCTCAGTTTAACACTGCCCCTCAGTTTAACACTGCCCCTCAGTTTAACACTGCCCCTCAGCTTAACACTGTCCCTCAGTTTAACACTACCCCTCAGCTTAACACTGTCCCTCAGTTTAACACTGTCCCTCAGTTTAACACTGCCCCTCAGTTTAACACTGCCCCTCAGTTTAACACTGTCCCTCAGTTTAACGCTGCCCCTCAGCTTAACACTGTCCTTCAGTTTAACACTGTCCCTCAGTTTAACACTGCCCCTGAGTTTAACACTGTCCCTCAGTTTAACACTGTCCCTCAGTTTAACACTGTCCCTCAGTTTAACACATTCCCTCAGTTTAACACTGTCCCTCAGTTTAACACTGCCCCTCAGTTTAACACTGTCCCTCAGTTTAACACTGTCCCTCAGTTTAACACTGCCCCTCAGTTTAACACTGTCCCTCAGTTTAACACTGTCCCTCAGTTTAACACTGCCCCTCAGCTTAACGCTTCCCTCAGTTTAACACTGCCCCTCAGTTTAACACGTCCCTCAGTTTAACACTGTCCCTCAGCTTAACACTGCCCCTCAGCTTAACACTGCTCCTCAGTTTAACACTGCCTCTCAGCTTAACACTGTCCCTCAGTTTAACACTGCCCCTCAGTTTAACACTGTCCCTCAGTTTAACACTGTCCCTCAGTTTAACTCTGCCCCTCAGTTTAACGCTGCCCCTCAGCTTAACGCTTCCCTCAGTTTAACACTGTCCCTCAGTTTAACACTGCCCCTCAGTTTAACACTGTCCCTCAGTTTAACACTGTCCCTCAGCTTAACACTGCCCCTCAGTTTAACACTGCCTCTCAGCTTAACACTGCCCCTCAGTTTAACGCTGCCCCTCAGCTTAACACAGTCCCTCAGTTTAACACTGTCACTCAGCTTAACGCTGCCCCTCAGTTTAACACTGACCCTCAGCTTAACGCTGCCCCTCAGTTTAACGCTGCCCCTCAGTTTAACACTGCCCCTCAGTTTAACACTGTCCCTCAGTTTAACACTGCCCCTCAGTTTAACACTGCCCCTCAGTTTAACACTGTCTCTCAGTTTAACACTGTCCCTCAGTTTAACACTGCCCCTCAGCTTAACACTGTCCCTCAGTTTAACACTGCCCGTCAGTTTAACACTGCCCCTCAGTTTAACACTGTCCCTGAGTTTAACACTGTCCCTCAGTTTAACACTGCCCCTCAGCTTAACGCTGCCCCTCAGCTTAACGCTACCCCTCAGTTTAACGCTGCCCCTCAGCTTAAAGCTGCCCCTCAGCTTAACACTGTCCCTCAGTTTAACACTGCCCCTCAGCTTAACAATGTCCCTCAGTTTAACACTGTCCCTCAGTTTAACACTGTCCCTCAGCTTAACACTGTCCCTCATTTTAACACTGTCCCTCATTTTAACACTGTCCCTCAGTTTAACACTGCCCCTCAGCTTAACACTGCCCCTCAGTTTAACACTGTCCCTCAGTTTAACACTGTCCCTCAGTTTCACACTGTCCCAGTTTAACACTGCCCCTCAGCTTAACACTGCCCCTCAGTTTAACACTGCCCCTCAGCTTAACACTGTCCCTCAGTTTAACACTGTCCCTCAGTTTAACACTGTCCCTCAGTTTAACACTGCCCCTCAGCTTAACACTGTCCTTCAGTTTAACACTGTCCCTCAGTTTAACACTGCCCCTGAGTTTAACACTGTCCCTCAGTTTAACAGTGCCCCTCAGTTTTACACTGTCCCTCAGTTTAACACTGTCCCTCAGTTTAACACATTCCCTCAGTTTAACACTGTCCCTCAGTTTCACACTGTCCCAGTTTAACGCTGCCCCTTAGTTTAACACTGCCCCTCAGTTTAACACTGCCCCTCAGCTGAACACTGCCCCTCAGCTTAACACTGTCCCTCAGTTTAACACTGTCCCTCAGTTTAACACTGCCCCTCAGTTTAACACTGTCCCTCAGTTTAACACTGCCCCTCAGTTTAACACTGTCCCTCAGTTTAACACTGTCCCTCAGTTTAACACTGCCCCTCAGTTTAACACTGTCCCTCAGTTTAACACTGTCCCTCAGTTTAACACTGTCCCTCAGTTTAACACTGCCCCTCAGTTTAACACTGTCCCACAGTTTAACACTGCCCAGCAGTTTAACGCTGTCCCTCAGTTTCACACTGTCCCAGTTTAACACTGCCCCTCAGTTTAACACTGCCCCTCAGCTTAACACTGTCCTTCAGTTTAACACTGTCCCTCAGTTTAACACTGCCCCTGAGTTTAACACTGCCCCTGAGTTTAACACTGTCCCTCAGTTTAACACTGCCCCTCAGTTTAACACTGCCTCTCAGCTTAACGCTGCCCCTCAGCTTACGCTGCCCCTCAGCTTATCGCTGCCCCTCAGCTTAACGCTACCCCTCAGTTTAACGCTGCCCCTCAGCTTAACACTGCCCCTCAGCTTAACGCTGCCCCTCAGCTTAACGCTACCCCTCAGTTTAACGCTGCCCCTCAGCGTAAAGCTGCCCCTCAGCTTAACACTGTCCCTCAGTTTAACACTGCCCCTCAGTTTAACACTGTCCCTCAGTTTAACACTGACCCTCAGTTTAAAACTGACCCTCAGTTTCACGCTGCCCCTCAGCTTAACGCTGCCCCTCAGTTTAACACTGCCCCTCAGTTTAACCTTGTCGCTCAGTTTAACACTGTCCCTCAGTTTAACACTGCCCCTCAGTTTAACACTGCCCCTCAGTTTAACACTGTCCCTCAGTTTAACACTGTCCCTCAGCTTAACACTGCCCCTCAGTTTAACACTGCCTCTCAGCTTAACACTGCCCCTCAGTTTAACGCTGCCCCTCAGCTTAACACAGTCCCTCAGTTTAACACTGTCACTCAGCTTAACGCTGCCCCTCAGTTTAACACTGACCCTCAGCTTAACGCTGCCCCTCAGTTTAACACTGCCCCTCAGTTTAACACTGCCCCTCAGTTTAACACTGTCCCTCAGTTTAACACTGCCCCTCAGTTTAACACTGCCCCTCAGTTTAACACTGTCTCTCAGTTTAACACTGTCCCTCAGTTTAACACTGCCCCTCAGCTTAACACTGTCCCTCAGTTTAACACTGCCCGTCAGTTTAACACTGCCCCTCAGTTTAACACTGTCCCTGAGTTTAACACTGTCCCTCAGTTTAACACTGCCCCTCAGCTTAACGCTGCCCCTCAGCTTAACGCTACCCCTCAGTTTAACGCTGCCCCTCAGCTTAAAGCTGCCCCTCAGCTTAACACTGTCCCTCAGTTTAACACTGCCCCTCAGCTTAACAATGTCCCTCAGTTTAACACTGTCCCTCAGTTTAACACTGTCCCTCAGCTTAACACTGTCCCTCATTTTAACACTGTCCCTCATTTTAACACTGTCCCTCAGCTTAACACTGCCCCTCAGTTTAACACTGTCCCTCAGTTTAACACTGTCCCTCAGTTTCACACTGTCCCAGTTTAACACTGCCCCTCAGCTTAACACTGCCCCTCAGTTTAACACTGCCCCTCAGCTTAACACTGTCCCTCAGTTTAACACTGTCCCTCAGTTTAACACTGTCCCTCAGTTTAACACTGCCCCTCAGTTTAACACTGCCCCTCAGCTTAACACTGTCCTTCAGTTTAACACTGTCCCTCAGTTTAACACTGCCCCTGAGTTTAACACTGTCCCTCAGTTTAACAGTGCCCCTCAGTTTTACACTGTCCCTCAGTTTAACACTGTCCCTCAGTTTAACACATTCCCTCAGTTTAACACTGTCCCTCAGTTTAACACTGCCCCTCAGTTTAACACTGTCCCTCAGTTTAACACTGCCCCTCAGTTTAACACTGTCCCTCAGTTTAACACTGTCCCTCAGTTTAACACTGCCCCTCAGTTTAACGCTGCCCCTCAGCTTAACGCTTCCCACAGTTTAACACTGCCCCTCAGTTTAACACTGTCCCTCAGTTTAACACTGTCCCTCAGCTTAACACTGCCCCTCAGCTTAACACTGCTCCTCAGTTTAACACTGCCTCTCAGCTTAACACTGTCCCTCAGTTTAACACTGCCCCTCAGTTTAACACTGTCCCTCAGTTTAACTCTGCCCCTCAGTTTAACGCTGCCCCTCAGCTTAACGCTTCCCTCAGTTTAACACTGTCCCTCAGTTTAACACTGTCCCTCAGTTTAACACTGCCCCTCAGTTTAACACTGTCCCTCAGTTTAACACTGTCCCTCAGCTTAACACTGCCCCTCAGTTTAACACTGCCTCTCAGCTTAACACTGCCCCTCAGTTTAACGCTGCCCCTCAGCTTAACTCAGTCCCTCAGTTTAACACTGTCACTCAGCTTAACGCTGCCCCTCAGTTTAACACTGACCCTCAGCTTAACGCTGCCCCTCAGTTTAACACTGCCCCTCAGTTTAACACTGCCCCTCAGTTTAACACTGTCCCTCAGTTTAACACTGCCCCTCAGTTTAACACTGCCCCTCAGTTTAACACTGTCTCTCAGTTTAACACTGTCCCTCAGTTTAACACTGCCCCTCAGCTTAACACTGCCCGTCAGTTTAACACTGCCCCTCAGTTTAACACTGTCCCTGAGTTTAACACTGTCCCTCAGTTTAACACTGCCCCTCAGCTTAACGCTGCCCCTCAGCTTAACGCTACCCCTCAGTTTAACGCTGCCCCTCAGCTTAAAGCTGCCCCTCAGCTTAACACTGTCCCTCAGTTTAACACTGCCCCTCAGCTTAACACTGCCCCTCAGGTTAACACTGCCCCTCAGCTTAACACTGTCCCTCAGTTTAACACTGCCCCTCAGCTTAACACTGTCCCTCAGTTTAACACTGTCCCTCAGTTTAACACTGCCACTCAGTTTAACACTGCCCCTCAGCTTAACACTGTCCCTCAGTTTAACACTGCCACTCAGTTTAACACTGACCCTCAGTTTAACACTGTCCTTCAGTTTAACACTGCCCCTCAACTTAACGCTGCCCCTCAGTTTAACACTGACCCTCAGTTTAACACTGTCCTTCAGTTTAACACTGCCCCGCAGTTTAACACTGCCCCTCAGCTTAACACTGTCCCTCAGTTTAACACTGACCCTCAGTTTAACCTTGTCCCTCAGTTTAACACTGCCCCTCAGTTTAACACTGACCCTCAGTTTAACGCTGCCCCTCAGTTTAACACTGCCCCTCAGTTTAACACTGCCCCTCAGCTTAACACTGTCCCTCAGTTTAACACTGCCTCTCAGCTTAACCCTGTCCCTCAGTTTAACACTGTCCATCAGTTTAACACTGCCCCTCAGTTTAACGCTGCCCCTCAGTTTAACGCTGCCCCTCAGCTTAACACTGCCTCTCAGTTTAACCCTGTCCCTCAGTTTAACCCTGTCCCTCAGTTTAACCCTGTTGCTCAGTTTAACACTGTCCCTCAGTTTAACACTGCCACTCAGTTTAACACTGCCCCTCAGCTTAACACTGTCCCTCAGTTTAACACTGCCACTCAGTTTAACACTGACCCTCAGTTTAACACTGTCCTTCAGTTTAACACTGCCCCTCAGCTTAACGCTGCCCCTCAGTTTAACACTGACCCTCAGTTTAACACTGTCCTTCAGTTTAACACTGCCCCTCAGTTTAACACTGCCCCTCAGCTTAACACTGTCCCTCAGTTTAACACTGACCCTCAGTTTAACCTTGTCCCTCAGTTTAACACTGCCCCTCAGTTTAACACTGACCCTCAGTTTAACGCTGCCCCTCAGTTGAACACTGCCCCTCAGTTTAACACTGCCCGTCAGCTTAACACTGTCCCTCAGTTTAACACTGCCTCTCAGCTTAACCCTGTCCCTCAGTTTAACACTGTCCATCAGTTTAACACTGCCCCTCAGTTTAACGCTGCCCCTCAGTTTAACGCTGCCCCTCAGCTTAACACTGCCTCTCAGTTTAACCCTGTCCCTCAGTTTAACCCTGTCCCTCAGTTTAACCCTGTCCCTCAGTTTAACCCTGTTGCTCAGTTTAACACTGTCCCTCAGTTTAACACTGCCCCTCAGCTTAACACTGCCCCTCAGCTTAACTCTGCCCCTCAGCTTAACTCTGCCCCTCAGTTTAACACTGCCCCTCAGTTTAACACTGTCCCTCAGTTTAACATTGTCCCTCAGTTTAACACTGCCTCTCAGTTTAACCCTGTCCCTCAGTTTAACCCTGTCCCTCAGTTTAACACTGTCCCTCAGCTTAACACTGCCCCTCAGCTTAACACTGCCCCTCAGTTTAACGCTGCCCCTCAGTTTAACGCTGCCCCTCAGTTTAACACTGCCCCTCAGTTTAACACTGCCCCTCAGCTGAACACTGCCCCTCAGCTTAACACTGCCCCTCAGTTTAACACTGCCCCTCAGTTTAACACTGCCCCTCAGTTTAACACTGCCCCTCAGCTTAACACTGTCCCTCAGTTTAACACTGCCCCTCAGTTTAACACTGCCCCTCAGCTTAACACTGTCCCTCAGTTTAACACTGTCCCTCAGTTTAACACTGCCCCTCAGTTTAACACTGCCCCTCAGTTTAACACTGTCCCTCAGTTTAACACTGTCCCTCAGTTTAACACTGCCCCTCAGTTTAACACTGTCCCTCAGTTTAACACTGCCCAGAAGTTTAACGCTGTCCCTCAGTTTCACACTGTCCCAGTTTAACACTGCCCCTCAGTTTAACACTGCCCCTCAGCTTAACACTGTCCTTCAGTTTAACACTGTCCCTCAGTTTAACACTGCCACTGAGTTTAACACTGTCCATCAGTTTAACACTGTCCCTCAGTTTAACACTGCTCCTCAGTTTAACACTGTCCCTCAGTTTAACACTGTCCCTCAGTTTAACACATTCCCTCAGTTTAACACTGTCCCTCAGTTTAACACTGCCCCTCAGTTTAACACTGTCCCTCAGTTTAACACTGCCCCTCAGTTTAACACTGTCCCTCAGTTTAACACTGTCCCTCAGTTTAACACTGCCCCTCAGTTTAACACTGTCCCTCAGTTTAACACTGTCCCTCAGTTTAACACTGTCCCTCTGTTTAACACTGCCCCTCAGTTTAACACTGTCCCACAGTTTAACACTGCCCAGCAGTTTAACGCTGTCCCTCAGTTTCACACTGTCCCAGTTTAACACTGCCCCTCAGTTTAACACTGCCCCTCAGTTTAACACTGCCCCTCAGCTTAACACTGTCCTTCAGTTTAACACTGTCCCTCAGTTTAACACTGCCCCTGAGTTTAACACTGCCCCTGAGTTTAACACTGTCCCTCAGTTTAACACTGCCCCTCAGTTTAACACTGCCTCTCAGCTTAACGCTTCCCTCAGTTTAACACTGTCCCTCAGTTTAACACTGCCCCTCAGTTTAACACTGACCCTCAGTTTAACACTGACCCTCAGTTTAACGCTGCCCCTCAGCTTAACGCTGCCCCTCAGTTTAACACTGCCCCTCAGTTTAACACTGCCCCTCAGTTTAACCCTGTCCCTCAGTTTAACACTGCCCCTCAGTTTAACACTGCCCCTCAGTTTAACACTGTCCCTCAGTTTCACACTGCCCCTCTGTTTAACACTGCCCCTCAGTTTAACGCTGTCCCTCAGCTGAACGCTGCCCCTCAGCTTAACGCTGCCCCTCAGCTTACGCTGCCCCTCAGCTTATCGCTGCCCCTCAGCTTAACGCTACCCCTCAGTTTAACGCTGCCCCTCAGCTTAACACTGCCCCTCAGCTTAACGCTGCCCCTCAGCTTAACGCTACCCCTCAGTTTAACGCTGCCCCTCAGCGTAAAGCTGCCCCTCAGCTTAACACTGTCCCTCAGTTTAACACTGCCCCTCAGTTTAACACTGTCCCTCAGTTTAACACTGACCCTCAGTTTAACACTGACCCTCAGTTTAACGCTGCCCCTCAGCTTAACGCTGCCCCTCAGTTTAACACTGCCCCTCAGTTTAACCTTGTCGCTCAGTTTAACACTGTCCCTCAGTTTAACACTGCCCCTCAGTTTAACACTGCCCCTCAGTTTAACGCTGCCCCTCAGTTTAACGCTGCCCCACAGCTTAACGCTTCCCTCAGTTTAACACTGTCCTTCAGTTTAACACTGTCCCTCAGTTTAACACTGTCCCTCAGTTTAACACTGTCCCTCAGTTTAACACTGTCTCTCAGTTTAACACTGCCCCTCAGTTTAACACTGCCCCTCAGTTTAACACTGTCCCTCAGTTTAACACTGTCCCTCAGTTTAACACTGTACCTCAGCTTAACACTGTCCCTCAGTTTAACGCTGTCCCTCAGTTTAACGCTGCCCCTCAGTTTAACGCTGTCCCTCAGTTTAACACTGCCCCTCAGTTTAACACTGTCCCTCAGTTTAACACTGTCCCTCAGTTTAACACTGCCCCTCAGTTTAACACTGTCCCTCAGTTTAACACTGTCCCTCAGTTTAACACTGTCCCTCAGTTTAACACTGCCCCTCAGTTTAACACTGTCCCACAGTTTAACACTGCCCAGCAGTTTAACGCTGTCCCTCAGTTTCACACTGTCCCAGTTTAACACTGCCCCTCAGTTTAACACTGCCCCTCAGTTTAACACTGCCCCTCAGCTTAACACTGTCCTTCAGTTTAACACTGTCCCTCAGTTTAACACTGCCCCTGAGTTTAACACTGCCCCTGAGTTTAACACTGTCCCTCAGTTTAACACTGCCCCTCAGTTTAACACTGCCTCTCAGCTTAACGCTTCCCTCAGTTTAACACTGTCCCTCAGTTTAACACTGCCCCTCAGTTTAACACTGACCCTCAGTTTAACACTGAACCTCAGTTTAACGCTGCCCCTCAGCTTAACGCTGCCCCTCAGTTTAACACTGCCCCTCAGTTTAACACTGCCCCTCAGTTTAACCCTGTCCCTCAGTTTAACACTGCCCCTCAGTTTAACCCTGCCCCTCAGTTTAACGCTGCCCCTCAGTTTAACGCTGCCCCTCAGTTTAACACTGCCCCTCAGTTTAACACTGCCCCTCAGCTGAACACTGCCCCTCAGCTTAACACTGCCCCTCAGTTTAACACTGCCCCTCAGTTTAACACTGCCCCTCAGTTTAACACTGCCCCTCAGCTTAACACTGTCCCTCAGTTTAACACTGCCCCTCAGTTTAACACTGCCCCTCAGCTTAACACTGTCCCTCAGTTTAACACTGCCCCTCAGTTTAACACTGCCCCTCAGTTTAACACTGTCCCTCAGTTTAACACTGTCCCTCAGTTTAACACTGCCCCTCAGTTTAACACTGTCCCTCAGTTTAACACTGCCCAGAAGTTTAACGCTGTCCCTCAGTTTCACACTGTCGCAGTTTAACACTGCCCCTCAGTTTAACACTGCCCCTCAGCTTAACACTGTCCTTCAGTTTAACACTGTCCCTCAGTTTAACACTGCCACTGAGTTTAACACTGTCCATCAGTTTAACACTGTCCCTCAGTTTAACACTGCTCCTCAGTTTAACACTGTCCCTCAGTTTAACACTGTCCCTCAGTTTAACACATTCCCTCAGTTTAACACTGTCCCTCAGTTTAACACTGCCCCTCAGTTTAACACTGTCCCTCAGTTTAACACTGCCCCTCAGTTTAACACTGTCCCTCAGTTTAACACTGTCCCTCAGTTTAACACTGCCCCTCAGTTTAACACTGTCCCTCAGTTTAACACTGTCCCTCAGTTTAACACTGTCCCTCTGTTTAACACTGCCCCTCAGTTTAACACTGTCCCACAGTTTAACACTGCCCAGCAGTTTAACGCTGTCCCTCAGTTTCACACTGTCCCAGTTTAACACTGCCCCTCAGTTTAACACTGCCCCTCAGTTTAACACTGCCCCTCAGCTTAACACTGTCCTTCAGTTTAACACTGTCCCTCAGTTTAACACTGCCCCTGAGTTTAACACTGCCCCTGAGTTTAACACTGTCCCTCAGTTTAACACTGCCCCTCAGTTTAACACTGCCTCTCAGCTTAACGCTTCCCTCAGTTTAACACTGTCCCTCAGTTTAACACTGCCCCTCAGTTTAACACTGACCCTCAGTTTAACACTGACCCTCAGTTTAACGCTGCCCCTCAGCTTAACGCTGCCCCTCAGCTTAACACTGCCCCTCAGTTTAACACTGCCCCTCAGTTTAACCCTGTCCCTCAGTTTAACACTGCCCCTCAGTTTAACACTGCCCCTCAGTTTAACACTGTCCCTCAGTTTCACACTGCCCCTCTGTTTAACACTGCCCCTCAGTTTAACGCTGTCCCTCAGCTTACGCTGCCCCTCAGCTTATCGCTGCCCCTCAGCTTAACGCTACCCCTCAGTTTAACGCTGCCCCTCAGCTTAACACTGCCCCTCAGCTTAACGCTGCCCCTCAGCTTAACGCTACCCCTCAGTTTAACGCTGCCCCTCAGCGTAAAGCTGCCCCTCAGCTTAACACTGTCCCTCAGTTTAACACTGCCCCTCAGTTTAACACTGTCCCTCAGTTTAACACTGACCCTCAGTTTAACACTGACCCTCAGTTTAACGCTGCCCCTCAGCTTAACGCTGCCCCTCAGTTTAACACTGCCCCTCAGTTTAACCTTGTCGCTCAGTTTAACACTGTCCCTCAGTTTAACACTGCCCCTCAGTTTAACACTGCCCCTCAGTTTAACGCTGCCCCTCAGTTTAACGCTGCCCCACAGCTTAAAGCTTCCCTCAGTTTAACACTGTCCTTCAGTTTAACACTGTCCCTCAGTTTAACACTGTCCCTCAGTTTAACACTGTCTCTCAGTTTAACACTGCCCCTCAGTTTAACACTGCCCCTCAGTTTAACACTGTCCCTCAGTTTAACACTGTCCCTCAGTTTAACACTGTACCTCAGCTTAACACTGTCCCTCAGTTTAACGCTGTCCCTCAGTTTAACGCTGCCCCTCAGTTTAACGCTGTCCCTCAGTTTAACACTGCCCCTCAGTTTAACACTGTCCCTCAGTTTAACACTGTCCCTCAGTTTAACACTGCCCCTCAGTTTAACACTGTCCCTCAGTTTAACACTGTCCCTCAGTTTAACACTGTCCCTCAGTTTAACACTGCCCCTCAGTTTAACACTGTCCCACAGTTTAACACTGCCCAGCAGTTTAACGCTGTCCCTCAGTTTCACACTGTCCCAGTTTAACACTGCCCCTCAGTTTAACACTGCCCCTCAGTTTAACACTGCCCCTCAGCTTAACACTGTCCTTCAGTTTAACACTGTCCCTCAGTTTAACACTGCCCCTGAGTTTAACACTGCCCCTGAGTTTAACACTGTCCCTCAGTTTAACACTGCCCCTCAGTTTAACACTGCCTCTCAGCTTAACGCTTCCCTCAGTTTAACACTGTCCCTCAGTTTAACACTGCCCCTCAGTTTAACACTGACCCTCAGTTTAACACTGAGCCTCAGTTTAACGCTGCCCCTCAGCTTAACGCTGCCCCTCAGTTTAACACTGCCCCTCAGTTTAACACTGCCCCTCAGTTTAACCCTGTCCCTCAGTTTAACACTGCCCCTCAGTTTAACACTGCCCCTCAGTTTAACACTGTCCCTCAGTTTCACACTGCCCCTCTGTTTAACACTGCCCCTCAGTTTAACGCTGTCCCTCAGCTGAACGCTGCCCCTCAGCTTAACGCTGCCCCTCAGCTTACGCTGCCCCTCAGCTTATCGCTGCCCCTCAGCTTAACGCTACCCCTCAGTTTAACGCTGCCCCTCAGCTTAACACTGCCCCTCAGCTTAACGCTGCCCCTCAGCTTAACGCTACCCCTCAGTTTAACGCTGCCCCTCAGCGTAAAGCTGCCCCTCAGCTTAACACTGTCCCTCAGTTTAACACTGCCCCTCAGTTTAACACTGTCCCTCAGTTTAACACTGTCTCTCAGTTTAACACTGCCCCTCAGTTTAACACTGCCCCTCAGTTTAACACTGTCCCTCAGTTTAACACTGTCCCTCAGTTTAACACTGTACCTCAGCTTAACACTGTCCCTCAGTTTAACGCTGTCCCTCAGTTTAACGCTGCCCCTCAGTTTAACGCTGCCCCTCAGCGTAACGCTTCCCTCAGTTTAACACTGTCCCTCAGTTTAACACTGACCCTCAGTTTAACACTGACCCTCAGTTTAACACTGTCCCTCAGTTTAACACTGTCCCTCAGCTTAACACTGCCCCTCAGTTTAACACTGCCCCTCAGTTTAACGCTGCCCCTCAGTTTAACACTGCCCCTCAGTTTAACACTGCCCCTCAGCTTAACACTGCCCCTCAGTTTAACACTGCCCCTCAGTTTAACACTGCCCCTCAGCTTAACACTGTCCCTCAGTTTAACACTACCCCTCAGCTTAACACTGTCCCTCAGTTTAACACTGTCCCTCAGTTTAACACTGCCCCTCAGTTTAACACTGCCCCTCAGTTTAACACTGTCCCTCAGTTTAACACTGCCCCTCAGCTTAACACTGTCCCTCAGTTTAACACTGCCCAGCAGTTTAACACTGTCCCTCAGTTTAACACTGTCCCTCAGTTTAACACTGCCCCTCAGCTTAACACTGCCCCTCAGTTTAACACTGTCCCTCAGTTTAACACTGTCCCTCAGTTTCACACTGTCCCAGTTTAACACTGCCCCTCAGCTTAACACTGCCCCTCAGTTTAACACTGCCCCTCAGCTTAACACTGTCCCTCAGTTTAACACTGTCCCTCAGTTTAACACTGTCCCTCAGCTTAACACTGCCCCTCAGTTCAACACTGCCCCTCAGCTTAACACTGTCCTTCAGTTTAACACTGTCCCTCAGTTTAACACTGCCCCTGAGTTTAACACTGTCCCTCAGTTTAACACTGTCCCTCAGTTTAACACTGTCCCTCAGTTTAACACTGTCCCTCAGTTTAACACATTCCCTCAGTTTAACACTGTCCCTCAGTTTAACACTGCCCCTCAGTTTAACACTGTCCCTCAGTTTAACACTGCCCCTCAGTTTAACACTGTCCCTCAGTTTAACACTGTCCCTCAGTTTAACACTGCCCCTCAGTTTAACGCTGCCCCTCAGCTTAACGCTTCCCTCAGTTTAACACTGCCCCTCAGTTTAACACTGTCCCTCAGTTTAACACTGTCCCTCAGCTTAACACTGCCCCTCAGCTTAACACTGCTCCTCAGTTTAACACTGCCTCTCAGCTTAACACTGTCCCTCAGTTTAACACTGCCCCTCAGTTTAACACTGTCCCTCAGTTTAACACTGTCCCTCAGTTTAACTCTGCCCCTCAGTTTAACGCTGCCCCTCAGCTTAACGCTTCCCTCAGTTTAACACTGTCCCTCAGTTTAACACTGCCCCTCAGTTTAACACTGTCCCTCAGTTTAACACTGTCCCTCAGCTTAACACTGCCCCTCAGTTTAACACTGCCTCTCAGCTTAACACTGCCCCTCAGTTTAACGCTGCCCCTCAGCTTAACACAGTCCCTCAGTTTAACACTGTCACTCAGCTTAACGCTGCCCCTCAGTTTAACACTGACCCTCAGCTTAACGCTGCCCCTCAGTTTAACACTGCCCCTCAGTTTAACACTGTCCCTCAGTTTAACACTGCCCCTCAGTTTAACACTGCCCCTCAGTTTAACACTGTCTCTCAGTTTAACACTGTCCCTCAGTTTAACACTGCCCCTCAGCTTAACACTGTCCCTCAGTTTAACACTGCCCGTCAGTTTAACACTGCCCCTCAGTTTAACACTGTCCCTGAGTTTAACACTGTCCCTCAGTTTAACACTGCCCCTCAGCTTAACGCTGCCCCTCAGCTTAACGCTGCCCCTCAGCTTAACGCTACCCCTCAGTTTAACGCTGCCCCTCAGCTTAAAGCTGCCCCTCAGCTTAACACTGTCCCTCAGTTTAACACTGCCCCTCAGCTTAACAATGTCCCTCAGTTTAACACTGTCCCTCAGTTTAACACTGTCCCTCAGCTTAACACTGTCCCTCATTTTAACACTGTCCCTCAGTTTAACACTGCCCCTCAGCTTAACACTGCCCCTCAGTTTAACACTGTCCCTCAGTTTAACACTGTCCCTCAGTTTCACACTGTCCCAGTTTAACACTGCCCCTCAGCTTAACACTGCCCATCAGTTTAACACTGCCCCTCAGCTTAACACTGTCCCTCAGTTTAACACTGTCCCTCAGTTTAACACTGTCCCTCAGCTTAACACTGCCCCTCAGTTTAACACTGCCCCTCAGCTTAACACTGTCCTTCAGTTTAACACTGTCCCTAAGTTTAACACTGCCCCTGAGTTTAACACTGTCCCTCAGTTTAACAGTGCCCCTCAGTTTTACACTGTCCCTCAGTTTAACACTGTCCCTCAGTTTAACACATTCCCTCAGTTTAACACTGTCCCTCAGTTTAACACTGCCCCTCAGTTTAACACTGTCCCTCAGTTTAACACTGCCCCTCAGTTTAACACTGTCCCTCAGTTTAACACTGTCCCTCAGTTTAACACTGCCCCTCAGTTTAACGCTGCCCCTCAGCTTAACGCTTCCCACAGTTTAACACTGCCCCTCAGTTTAACACTGTCCCTCAGTTTAACACTGTCCCTCAGCTTAACACTGCCCCTCAGCTTAACACTGTCCCTCAGTTTAACACTGCCCCTCAGCTTAACACTGCCCCTCAGTTTAACACTGCCCCTCAGCTTAACACTGTCCCTCAGTTTAACACTGCCCCTCAGCTTAACACTGTCCCTCAGTTTAACACTGTCCCTCAGTTTAACACTGCCACTCAGTTTAACACTGCCCCTCAGCTTAACACTGTCCCTCAGTTTAACACTGCCACTCAGTTTAACACTGACCCTCAGTTTAACACTGTCCTTCAGTTTAACACTGCCCCTCAACTTAACGCTGCCCCTCAGTTTAACACTGACCCTCAGTTTAACACTGTCCTTCAGTTTAACACTGCCCCGCAGTTTAACACTGCCCCTCAGCTTAACACTGTCCCTCAGTTTAACACTGACCCTCAGTTTAACCTTGTCCCTCAGTTTAACACTGCCCCTCAGTTTAACACTGACCCTCAGTTTAACGCTGCCCCTCAGTTTAACACTGCCCCTCAGTTTAACACTGCCCCTCAGCTTAACACTGTCCCTCAGTTTAACACTGCCTCTCAGCTTAACCCTGTCCCTCAGTTTAACACTGTCCATCAGTTTAACACTGCCCCTCAGTTTAACGCTGCCCCTCAGTTTAACGCTGCCCCTCAGCTTAACACTGCCTCTCAGTTTAACCCTGTCCCTCAGTTTAACCCTGTCCCTCAGTTTAACCCTGTTGCTCAGTTTAACACTGTCCCTCAGTTTAACACTGCCCCTCAGCTTAACACTGCCCCTCAGCTTAACTCTGCCCCTCAGTTTAACACTGCCCCTCAGTTTAACACTGTCCCTCAGTTTAACATTGTCCCTCAGTTTAACGCTGCCCCTCAGTTTAACGCTACCCCTCAGCTTAACGCTTCCCTCAGTTTAACACTGTCCCTCAGTTTAACACTGCCTCTCAGTTTAACCCTGTCCCTCAGTTTAACCCTGTCCCTCAGTTTAACACTGTCCCTCAGCTTAACACTGCCCCTCAGCTTAACACTGCCCCTCAGTTTAACGCTGCCCCTCAGTTTAACGCTGCCCCTCAGTTTAACACTGCCCCTCAGTTTAACACTGCCCCTCAGCTTAACACTGTCCCTCAGTTTAACACTGCCCCTCAGCTTAACACTGTCCCTCAGTTTAACACTGTCCCTCAGTTTAACACTGCCCCTCAGTTTAACACTGCCCCTCAGTTTAACACTGTCCCTCAGTTTAACACTGTCCCTCAGTTTAACACTGCCCCTCAGTTTAACACTGTCCCTCAGTTTAACACTGCCCAGCAGTTTAACGCTGTCCCTCAGTTTCACACTGTCCCAATTTAACACTGCCCCTCAGTTTAACACTGCCCCTCAGTTTAACACTGCCCCTCAGCTTAACACTGTCCTTCAGTTTAACACTGTCCCTCAGTTTAACACTGCCACTGAGTTTAACACTGTCCATCAGTTTAACACTGTCCCTCAGTTTAACACTGCTCCTCAGTTTAACACTGTCCCTCAGTTTAACACTGTCCCTCAGTTTAACACATTCCCTCAGTTTAACACTGTCCCTCAGTTTAACACTGCCCCTCAGTTTAACACTGTCCCTCAGTTTAACACTGCCCCTCAGTTTAACACTGCCCCTCAGTTTAACACTGTCCCTCAGTTTAACACTGTCCCTCAGTTTAACACTGCCCCTCAGTTTAACACTGTCCCACAGTTTAACACTGCCGAGCAGTTTAACGCTGTCCCTCAGTTTCACACTGTCCCAGTTTAACACTGCCCCTCAGTTTAACACTGCCCCTCAGTTTAACACTGCCCCTCAGCTTAACACTGTCCTTCAGTTTAACACTGTCCCTCAGTTTAACACTGCCCCTGAGTTTAACACTGCCCCTGAGTTTAACACTGTCCCTCAGTTTAACAGTGCCCCTCAGTTTAACACTGTCCCTCAGCTTAACACTGTCCCTCAGTTTAACACTGCCCCTCAGTTTAACGCTGCCCCTCAGCTTAACGCTTCCCTCAGTTTAACACTGTCCCTCAGTTTAACACTGTCCCTCAGATTAACACTGCCTCTCAGCTTAACACTGTCCCTCAGTTTAACACTGTCCCTCAGTATAACACTGTCCCTCAGTTTAACACTGCCCCTCAGTTTAACACTGTCCCTCAGTTTAACACTGTCCCTCAGTTTAACACTGCCCCTCAGCTTAACACTGTCCCTCAGTTTAACACTGACCCTCAGTTTAACACTGCCCCTCAGCTTAACACTGTCCCTCAGTTTGACACTGCCCCTCAGTTTAACACTGTCCCTCAGTTTAACACTGTCCCTCAGCTTAACACTGCCCCTCAGCTTAACACTGCCCCTCAGCTTAACACTGCCCCTCAGTTTAACACTGCCCCTCAACTTAACACTGTCCCTCAGTTTAACACTGCCCCTCAGTTTAACACTGACCCTCAGTTTAACGCTGCCCCTCAGCTTAACGCTGCCCCTCAGTTTAACACTGCCCCTCAGTTTAACCTTGTCGCTCAGTTTAACACTGTCCCTCAGTTTAACACTGCCCCTCAGTTTAACACTGCCCCTCAGTTTAACACTGCGCCTCAGTTTAACGGTGCCCCACATCTTAACGCTTCCCTCAGTTTAACACTGTCCTTCAGTTTAACACTGTCCCTCAGTTTAACACTGTCCCTCAGTTTAACACTGTCTCTCAGTTTAACACTGCCCCTCAGTTTAACACTGTCCCTCAGTTTAACACTGTCCCTCAGTTTAACACTGTACCTCACCTTAACACTGTCCCTCAGTTTAACGCTGTCCCTCAGTTTAACGCTGCCCCTCAGTTTAACGCTGCCCCTCAGCGTAACGCTTCCCTCAGTTTAACACTGTCCCTCAGTTTAACACTTACCCTCAGTTTAACACTGTCCCTCAGTTTAACACTGTCCCTCAGCTTAACACTGCCCCTCAGTTTAACACTGCCCCTCAGTTTAACGCTGCCCCTCAGTTTAACGCTGCCCCTCAGTTTAACACTGCCCCTCAGCTTAACACTGCCCCTCAGTTTAACACTGCCCATCAGCTTAACACTGTCCCTCAGTTTAACACTACCCCTCAGCTTAACACTGTCCCTCAGTTTAACACTGCCCCTCAGTTTAACACTGCCCCTCAGTTTAACACTGCCCCTCAGCTTAACACTGTCCCTCAGTTTAACACTGCCCAGCAGTTTAACACTGTCCCTCAGTTTAACACTGCCCCTCAGCTTAACACTGCCCCTCAGTTTAACACTGTCCCTCAGTTTAACACTGTCCCTCAGTTTCACACTGTCCCAGTTTAACACTGCCCCTCAGCTTAACACTGCCCCTCAGTTTAACACTGCCCCTCAGCTTAACACTGTCCCTCAGTTTAACACTGTCCCTCAGCTTAACACTGCCCCTCAGTTTAACACTGCCCCTCAGTTTAACACTGCCCCTCAGCTTAACACTGTCCTTCAGTTTAACACTGTCCCTCAGTTTAACACTGCCCCTGAGTTTAACACTGTCCCTCAGTTTAACACTGTCCCTCAGTTTAACACATTCCCTCAGTTTAACACTGTCCCTCAGTTTAACACTGCCCCTCAGTTTAACACTGTCCCTCAGTTTAACACTGCCCCTCAGTTTAACACTGTCCCTCAGTTTAACACTGCCCCTCAGTTTAACGCTGCCCCTCAGCTTAACGCTTCCCTCAGTTTAACACTGCCCCTCAGTTTAACACTGTCCCTCAGTTTAACACTGTCCCTCAGCTTAACACTGCCCCTCAGCTTAACACTGCCCCTCAGCTTAACACTGCTCCTCAGCTTAACACTGCCCCTCAGTTTAACACTGTCCCTGAGTTTAACACTGTCCCTCAGTTTAACACTGCCCCTCAGCTTAACACTGCCCCTCAGCTTAACGCTACCCCTCAGTTTAACGCTGCCCCTCAGCTTAAAGCTGCCCCTCAGCTTAACACTGTCCCTCAGTTTAACACTGCCCCTCAGCTTAACAATGTCCCTCAGTTTAACACTGTCCCTCAGTTTAACACTGTCCCTCAGCTTAACACTGTCCCTCATTTTAACACTGTCCCTCAGTTTAACACTGCCCCTCAGTTTAACACTGCCCCTCAGTTTAACACTGCCCCTCAGCTTAACACTGTCCCTCAGTTTAACACTGCCTCTCAGCTTAACCCTGTCCCTCAGTTTAACACTGTCCATCAGTTTAACACTGCCCCTCAGTTTAACGCTGCCCCTCAGTTTAACGCTGCCCCTCAGCTTAACACTGCCTCTCAGTTTAACCCTGTCCCTCAGTTTAACCCTGTCCCTCAGTTTAACCCTGTTGCTCAGTTTAACACTGTCCCTCAGTTTAACACTGCCCCTCAGCTTAACACTGCCCCTCAGTTTAACACTGCCCCTCAGTTTAACACTGTCCCTCAGTTTAACACTGTCCCTCAGTTTAACGCTGCCGCTCAGTTTAACGCTGCCCCTCAGCTTAACGCTTCCCTCAGTTTAACACTGTCCCTCAGTTTAACACTGCCTCTCAGTTTAACCCTGTCCCTCAGTTTAACCCTGTCCCTCAGTTTAACACTGTCCCTCAGCTTAACACTGCCCCTCAGTTTAACACTGCCTCTCAGCTTAACACTGCCCCTCAGTTTAACGCTGCCCCTCAGTTTAACACTGCCCCTCAGTTTAACACTGCCCCTCAGCTGAACACTGCCCCTCAGCTTAACACTGCCCCTCAGTTTAACACTGCCCCTCAGTTTAACACTGCCCCTCAGCTTAACACTGTCCCTCAGTTTAACACTGCCCCTCAGCTTAACACTGTCCCTCAGTTTAACACTGTCCCTCAGTTTAACACTGTCCCTCAGTTTAACACTGCCCCTCAGTTTAACACTGCCCCTCAGTTTAACACTGCCCCTCAGTTTAACACTGTCCCTCAGTTTAACACTGCCCCTCAGTTTAACACTGTCCCTCAGTTTAACACTGCCCAGCAGTTTAACGCTGTCCCTCAGTTTCACACTGTCCCAGTTTAACACTGCCCCTCAGTTTAACACTGCCCCTCAGTTTAACACTGCCCCTCAGCTTAACACTGTCCTTCAGTTTAACACTGTCCCTCAGTTTAACACTGCCCCTGAGTTTAACACTGTCCATCAGTTTAACACTGTCCCTCAGTTTAACACTGTCCCTCAGTTTAACACTGTCCCTCAGTTTAACACTGTCCCTCAGTTTAACACTGCCCCTCAGTTTAACACTGTCCCTCAGTTTAACACTGCCCCTCAGTTTAACACTGTCCCTCAGTTTAACACTGTCCCTCAGTTTAACACTGTCCCTCAGTTTAACACTGCCCCTCAGTTTAACACTGTCCCTCAGTTTAACACTGCCCAGCAGTTTAACACTGTCCCTCAGTTTAACACTGTCCCTCAGTTTAACACTGTCCCTCAGTTTAACACTGCCCAGCAGTTTAACGCTGTCCCTCAGTTTCACACTGTCCCAGTTTAACACTGCCCCTCAGTTTAACACTGCCCCTCAGTTTAACACTGTCCCTCAGTTTAACACTGCCCCTCAGTTTAACACTGTCCCTCAGTTTAACACTGTCCCTCAGTTTAACACTGCCCCTCAGTTTAACACTGTCCCTCAGTTTAACACTGCCCAGCAGTTTAACACTGTCCCTCAGTTTAACACTGCCCCTCAGCTTAACACTGTCCTTCAGTTTAACACTGTCCCTCAGTTTAACACTGTCCCTCAGTTTAACACTGTCCCTCAGTTTAACACTGCCCCTGAGTTTAAGACTGCCCCTGAGTTTAACACTGTCCCTCAGTTTAACAGTGCCCCTCAGTTTAACACTGTCCCTCAGTTTAACACTGTCCCTCAGCTTAACACTGTCCCTCAGTTTAACACTGCCCCTCAGTTTAACGCTGCCCCTCAGCTTAACGCTTCCCTCAGTTTAACACTGTCCCTCAGTTTAACACTGTCCCTCAGATTAACACTGTCCCTCAGTATAACACTGTCCCTCAGTATAACACTGTCCCTCAGTTTAACACTGCCCCTCAGCTTAACACTGCCCCTCAGTTTAACACTGCCTCTCAGCTTAACACTGTCCCTCAGTTTAACACTGTCCCTCAGTATAACACTGTCCCTCAGTTTAACACTGCCCCTCAGCTTAACACTGCCCCTCAGTTTAACACTGCCTCTCAGCTTAACACTGCCCCTCAGTTTAACGCTGCCCCTCAGCTTAACACTGTCCCTCAGTTTAACACTGTCACTCAGCTTAACGCTGCCCCTCAGTTTAACGCTGACCCTCAGCTTAACGTTGCCCCTCAGCTTAACGCTGCCCCTCAGTTTAACGCTGCCCCTCAGCTTAACGCTGTCCCTCAGTTTAACACTGTCCCTCAGTTTAACACTGCCCCTCAGTTTAACACTGCCCCTCAGTTTAACACTGCCCCTCAGTTTAACACTGTCCCTCAGTTTAACACTGCCTCTCAGCTTAACACTGCCCCTCAGTTTAACACTGCCCCTCAGCTTAACACTGTCCCTCAGTTTAACACTGACCCTCAGTTTAACACTGCCCCTCAGCTTAACACTGTCCCTCAGTTTAACACTGCCTCTCAGCTTTACACTGCCCCTCAGCTTAACACTGCCCCTCAGCTTAACACTGCCCCTCAGCTTAACACTGTCCCTCAGTTTAACACTGCCCCTCAGCTTAACACTGTCCCTCAGTTTAACACTGCCCCTCAGCTTAACACTGTCCCTCAGTTTAACACTGCCCCTCAGTTTAACACTGCCCCTCAGTTTAACACTGCCTCTCAGCTTAACACTGCCCCTCAGCTTAACACTGTCCCTCAGCTTAACACTGTCCCTCAGTTTAACACTGCCCCTCAGGTTAACACTGCCCCTCAGCTTAACACTGTCCCTCAGTTTAACACTGCCCCTCAGTTTAACACTGCCCCTCAGCTTAACACTGTCCCTCAGTTTAACACTGCCCCTCAGCTTAACACTGTCCCTCAGTTTAACACTGCCCCTCAGTTTAACAAAACCCCTCAGCTTAACACTGCCCCTCAGTTTAACACTGCCCCTCAGCTTAACACTGTCCCTCAGTTTAACACTGCCCCTCAGTTTAACGCTGCCCCTCAGCTTAACGCTGCCCCTCAGCTTAACGCTTCCCTCAGTTTAACACTGTCCCTCAGTTTAACACTGCCCCTCAGTTTAACACTGACCCTCAGTTTAACACTGACCCTCAGTTTAACGCTGCCCCTCAGCTTAACGCTGCCCCTCAGTTTAACACTGCCCCTCAGTTTAACCCTGTCCCTCAGTTTAACACTGCCCCTCAGTTTAACACTGCCCCTCAGTTTAACACTGCCCCTCTGTTTAACACTGCCCCTCTGTTTAACACTGCCCCTCAGTTTAACGCTGTCCCTCAGCTTAACGCTGCCCCTCAGCTTATCGCTGCCCCTCAGCTTATCGCTGCCCCTCAGCTTAACGCTACCCCTCAGTTTAACGCTGCCCCTCAGCTTAACGCTGCCCCTCAGCTTAACGCTGCCCCTCAGCTTAACGCTACCCCTCAGTTTAACGCTGCCCCTCAGCGTAAAGCTGCCCCTCAGCTTAACACTGTCCCTCAGTTTAACACTGCCCCTCAGTTTAACACTGTCCCTCAGTTTAACACAGTCCCTCAGCTTAACACTGCCCCTCAGTTTAACACTGTCCCTCAGTTTAACACTGTCCCTCAGTTTAACACAGTCCCTCAGCTTAACACTGTCCCTCAGTTTAACACTGTCCCTCAGTTTAACACTGCCCCTCAGTTTAACACTGCCCCTCAGCTTAACACTGTCCCTCAGTTTAACACTGCCCCTCAGTTTAACACTGTCCCTCAGTTTAACACTGCCCCTCTGTTTAACACTGCCCCTCAGCTTAACACTGTCCCTCAGTTTAACACTGCCCCTCAGCTTAACACTGCCCCTCAGCTTAACACTGCCCCTCAGCTTAACACTGCCCCTCAGTTTAACACTGCCCCTCAGTTTAACACTGACCCTCAGTTTAACGCTGCCCCTCAGCTTAACGCTGCCCCTCAGTTTAACACTGCCCCTCAGTTTAACCTTGTCGCTCAGTTTAACACTGTCCCTCAGTTTAACACTGCCCCTCAGTTTAACACTGCCCCTCAGTTTAACACTGCCCCTCAGTTTAACGCTGCCCCACAGCTTAACGCTTCCCTCAGTTTAACACTGTCCTTCAGTTTAACACTGTCCCTCAGTTTAACACTGTCCCTCAGTTTAACACTGTCCCTCAGTTTAACACTGCCCCTCAGTTTAACACTGTCCCTCAGTTTAACACTGTCCCTCAGTTTAACACTGTACCTCAGCTTAACACTGTCCCTCAGTTTAACGCTGTCCCTCAGTTTAACGCTGCCCCTCAGTTTAACGCTGCCCCTCAGCGTAACGCTTCCCTCAGTTTAACACTGTCCCTCAGTTTAACACTTATCCTCAGTTTAACACTGTCCCTCAGTTTAACACTGTCCCTCAGCTTAACACTGCCCCTCAGTTTAACACTGCCCCTCAGTTTAACGCTGCCCCTCAGTTTAACACTGCCCCTCAGTTTAACACTGCCCCTCAGCTTATCACTGCCCCTCAGTTTAACACTGCCCCTCAGTTTAACACTGCCCCTCAGCTTAACACTGTCCCTCAGTTTAACACTACCCCTCAGCTTAACACTGTCCCTCAGTTTAACACTGTCCCTCAGTTTAACACTGCCCCTCAGTTTAACACTGCCCCTCAGTTTAACACTGCCCCTCAGTTTAACACTGTCCCTCAGTTTAACACTGCCCCTCAGCTTAACACTGTCCCTCAGTTTAACACTGCCCAGCAGTTTAACACTGTCCCTCAGTTTAACACTGCCCCTCAGCTTAACACTGCCCCTCAGTTTAACACTGTCCCTCAGTTTAACACTGTCCCTCAGCTTAACACTGTCCCTCAGTTTCACACTGTCCCAGTTTAACACTGCCCCTCAGCTTAACACTGCCCCTCAGCTTAACACTGCCCCTCAGCTTAACACTGCCCCTCAGTTTAACACTGCCCCTCAGCTTAACACTGTCCCTCAGTTTAACACTGCCCCTCAGTTTAACACTGCCCCTCAGCTTAACACTGTCCCTCAATTTAACACTACCCCTCAGCTTAACACTGTCCCTCAGTTTAACACTGTCCCTCAGTTTAACACTGCCCCTCAGTTTAACACTGCCCCTCAGTTTAACACTGTCCCTCAGTTTAACACTGCCCCTCAGCTTAACACTGTCCCTCAGTTTAACACTGCCCAGCAGTTTAACACTGTCCCTCAGTTTAACACTGCCCCTCAGCTTAACACTGCCCCTCAGCTTAACACTGCCCCTCAGTTTAACACTGTCCCTCAGTTTAACACTGTCCCTCAGTTTCACACTGTCCCAGTTTAACACTGCCCCTCAGCTTAACACTGCCCCTCAGTTTAACACTGTCCCTCAGTTTAACACTGTCCCTCAGTTTAACACTGTCCCTCAGCTTAACACTGCCCCTCAGTTTAACACTGCCCCTCAGTTTAACACTGCCCCTCAGCTTAACACTGTCCTTCAGTTTAACACTGTCCCTCAGTTTAACACTGCCCCTGAGTTTAACACTGTCCCTCAGTTTAACAGTGCCCCTCAGTTTAACACTGTCCCTCAGTTTAACACTGTCCCTCAGTTTAACACTGCCCCTCAGTTTAACACTGTCCCTCAGTTTAACACTGCCCCTCAGTTTAACACTGTCCCTCAGTTTAACACTGTCCCTCAGTTTAACACTGCCCCTCAGTTTAACGCTGCCCCTCAGCTTAACGCTTCCCTCAGTTTAACACTGCCCCTCAGTTTAACACTGTCCCTCAGTTTAACACTGTCCCTCAGCTTAACACTGCCCCTCAGCTTAACACTGTCCCTCAGTTTAACACTGCCTCTCAGCTTTACACTGCCCCTCAGTTTAACACTGCCCCTCAGCTTAACACTGCCCCTCAGCTTAACACTGTCCCTCAGTTTAACACTGCCCCTCAGCTTAACACTGTCCCTCAGTTTAACACTGTCCCTCAGTTTAACACTGCCCCTCAGCTTAACACTGCCCCTCAGTTTAACACTGCTCCTCAGTTTAACACTGCCCCTCAGTTTAACACTGCCTCTCAGCTTAACACTGCCCCTCAGCTTAACACTGTCCCTCAGCTTAACACTGTCCCTCAGCTTAACACTGTCCCTCAGTTTAACACTGCCCCTCAGCTTAACACTGCCCCTCAGCTTAACACTGCCCCTCAGTTTAACACTGCCCCTCAGCTTAACACTGCCCCTCAGCTTAACACTGCCCCTCAGCTTAACACTGTCCCTCAGTTTAACACTGCCCCTCAGTTTAACGCTGCCCCTCAGCTTAACGCTGCCCCTCAGCTTAACGCTTCCCTCAGTTTAACACTGTCCCTCAGCTTAACACTGCCCCTCAGTTTAACACTGCCCCTCAGCTTAACACTGTCCCTCAGTTTAACACTGACCCTCAGTTTAACACTGCCCCTCAGCTTAACACTGTCCCTCAGTTTAACACTGCCTCTCAGCTTAACACTGCCCCTCAGTTTAACACTGCCCCTCAGCTTAACACTGCCCCTCAGTTTAACACTGCCCCTCAGCTTAACACTGTCCCTCAGTTTAACACTGCCCCTCAGTTTAACGCTGCCCCTCAGCTTAACGCTGCCCCTCAGCTTAACGCTTCCCTCAGTTTAACACTGTCCCTCAGCTTAACACTGCCCCTCAGTTTAACACTGCCCCTCAGCTTAACACTGCCCCTCAGTTTAACACTGCCCCTCAGTTTAACACTGCCCCTCAGCTTAACACTGCCCCTCAGTTTAACACTGCCCCTCAGCTTAACACTGTCCCTCAGTTTAACACTGCCCCTCAGTTTAACGCTGCCCCTCAGCTTAACGCTGCCCCTCAGCTTAACGCTTCCCTCAGTTTAACACTGTCCCTCAGCTTAACACTGCCCCTCAGTTTAACACTGCCCCTCAGCTTAACACTGTCCCTCAGTTTAACACTGACCCTCAGTTTAACACTGCCCCTCAGCTTAACACTGTCCCTCAGTTTAACACTGCCTCTCAGCTTTACACTGCCCCTCAGTTTAACACTGCCCCTCAGTTTAACACTGCCCCTCAGCTTAACACTGCCCCTCAGCTTAACACTGTCCCTCAGTTTAACACTGCCCCTCAGCTTAACACTGTCCCTCAGTTTAACACTGTCCCTCAGTTTAACACTGCCCCTCAGCTTAACACTGTCCCTCAGTTTAACACTGCTCCTCAGTTTAACACTGCCACTCAGTTTAACACTGCCTCTCAGCTTAACACTGCCCCTCAGCTTAACACTGCCCCTCAGCTTACCATGCCCCTCAGCTTATCGCTGCCCCTCAGCTTATCGCTGCCCCTCAGCTTAACGCTACCCCTCAGCTTAACGCTGCCCCTCAGCTTAACACTGCCCCTCAGCTTAACGCTGCCCCTCAGCTTAACGCTACCCCTCAGTTTAACGCTGCCCCTCAGCATAAAGCTGCCCCTCAGCTTAACACTGTCCCTCAGTTTAACACTGCCCCTCAATTTAACACTGTCCCTCAGTTTAACACAGTCCCTCAGCTTAACACTGCCCCTCAGTTTAACACTGTCCCTCAGTTTAACACGGTCCCTCAGTTTAACACAGTCCCTCAGCTTAACACTGTCCCTCAGCTTAACACTGTCCCTCAGTTTAACACTGTCCCTCAGTTTAACACTGCCCCTCAGTTTAACACTGCCCCTCAGCTTAACACTGTCCCTCAGTTTAACACTGCCCCTCAGTTTAACACTGCCCCTCAGTTTAACACTGCCCCTCAGTTTAACACTGCCCCTCAGCTTAACACTGTCCCTCAGTTTAACACTGCCCCTCAGCTTAACACTGCCCCTCAGCTTAACACTGCCCCTCAGTTTAACACTGCCCCTCAGCTTAACACTGTCCCTCAGTTTAACACTGCCCCTCAGTTTAACACTGACCCTCAGTTTAAAGCTGCCCCTCAGCTTAACGCTGCCCCTCAGTTTAACACTGCCCCTCAGTTTAACCTTGTCGCTCAGTTTAACACTGTCCCTCAGTTTAACACTGCCCCTCAGTTTAACACTGCCCCTCAGTTTAACACTGCCCCTCAGTTTAACGCTGCCCCACAGCTTAACGCTTCCCTCAGTTTAACACTGTCCTTCAGTTTAACACTGTCCCTCAGTTTAACACTGTCCCTCAGTTTAACACTGTCCCTCAGTTTAACACTGCCCCTCAGTTTAACACTGTCCCTCAGTTTAACACTGTACCTCAGCTTAACACTGTCCCTCAGTTTAACGCTGTCCCTCAGTTTAACGCTGCCCCTCAGTTTAACGCTGCCCCTCAGCGTAACGCTTCCCTCAGTTTAACACTGTCCCTCAGTTTAACACTTACCCTCAGTTTAACACTGTCCCTCAGTTTAACACTGTCCCTCAGCTTAACACTGCCCCTCAGTTTAACACTGCCCCTCAGTTTAACGCTGCCCCTCAGTTTAACACTGCCCTTCAGCTTAACACTGCCCCTCAGTTTAACACTGCCCCTCAGTTTAACACTGCCCCTCAGCTTAACACTGTCCCTCAGTTTAACACTACCCCTCAGCTTAACACTGTCCCTCAGTTTAACACTGCCCCTCAGTTTAACACTGCCCCTCAGTTTAACACTGCCCCTCAGCTTAACACTGCCCCTCAGTTTAACACTGCCCAGCAGTTTAACACTGTACCTCAGTTTAACACTGCCCCTCAGCTTAACACTGCCCCTCAGTTTAACACTGTCCCTCAGTTTAACACTGTCCCTCAGTTTCACACTGTCCCAGTTTAACACTGCCCCTCAGCTTAACACTGCCCCTCAGTTTAACACTGCCCCTCAGCTTAACACTGTCCCTCAGTTTAACACTGTCCCTCAGTTTAACACTGTCCCTCAGCTTAACACTGCCCCTCAGTTTAACACTGCCCCTCAGTTTAACACTGCCCCTCAGCTTAACACTGTCCTTCAGTTTCACACTGTCCCTCAGTTTAACCCTGTCCCTCAGTTTAACACTGCCCCTCAGTTTAACACTGTCCCTCAGTTTAAAAATTGCCCCTCAGTTTAACACTGCCTCTCAGCTTAACACTGCCCCTCAGTTTAACGCTGCCCCTCAGCTTAACGCTGCCCCTCAGTTTAACACTGACCCTCAGCTTAACGCTGCCCCTCAGTTTAACACTGCCCCTCAGTTTAACACTGCCCCTCAGTTTAACACTGTCCCTCAGTTTAACACTGCCCCTCAGTTTAACACTGCCCCTCAGTTTAACACTGTCTCTCAGTTTAACACTGTCCCTCAGATTAACACTGCCCCTCAGCTTAACACTGTCCCTCAGTTTAACACTGCCCGTCAGTTTAACACTGCCCCTCAGTTTAACACTGTCCCTGAGTTTAACACTGTCCCTCAGTTTAACACTGCCCCTCAGCTTAACGCTGCCCCTCAGCTTAACGCTACCCCTCAGTTTAACGCTGCCCCTCAGCTTAAAGCTGCCCCTCAGCTTAACACTGTCCCTCAGTTTAACACTGCCCCTCAGCTTAACAATGTCCCTCAGTTTAACACTGTCCCTCAGTTTAACACTGTCCCTCAGCTTAACACTGTCCCTCATTTTAACACTGTCCCTCAGTTTAACACAGTCCCTCAGCTCAACACTGTCCCTCAGTTTAACACAGTCCCTCAGCTTAACACTGCCCCTCAGTTTAACACTGTCCCTCAGTTTAACACAGTCCCTCAGCTTAACACTGTCCCTCAGTTTAACACTGTCCCTCAGTTTAACACTGCCCCTCAGTTTAACACTGCCCTCAGCTTAACACTGTCCCTCAGTTTAACACTGCCCCTCAGCTTAACACTGTCCCTCAGTTTAACACTGCCCCTCAGTTTAACACTGCCCCTCAGCTTAACACTGTCCCTCAGTTTAACACTGCCCCTCAGCTTAACACTGCCCCTCAGTTTAACACTGCCCCTCAGCTTAACACTGTCCCTCAGTTTAACACTGTCCCTCAGTTTAACACTGCCCCTCAGTTTAACACTGCCCCTCAGTTTAACACTGACCCTCAGTTTAACACTGCCCCTCAGCTTAACGCTTCTCTCAGTTTAACACTGTCCTTCAGTTTAACACTGTCCCTCAGTTTAACACTCTCCCTCAGTTTAACACTGTCCCTCAGTTTAACACTGTCCCTGAGTTTAACACTGTCCCTCATTTTAACACTGTCCCTCAGCTTAACACTGCCCCTCAGTTTAACACTGTCCCCCAGTTTAACACTGTCCCTCAGTTTAACACTGTCCCTCAGTTTAACACTGTCCCTCAGTTTAACACTGCCCCTCAGTTTAACACTGTCCCTCAGTTTAACACTGTCCCTCAGCTTAACACTGCCCCTCAGTTTAACACTGTCCCTCAGTTTAACACTGTCCCTCAGCTTAACACTGCCCCTCAGTTTAACACTGCCTCTCAGCTTAACCCTGTCCCTCAGTTTAACACTGTCCCTCAGTTTAACACTGTCCCTCAGCTTAACACTGCCCCTCAGTTTAACACTGTCCCTCAGTTTAACACTGTCCCTCAGTTTAACACTGTCCCTCAGTTTAACACTGCCCCTCAGTTTAACGCTGTCCCTCAGCTTAACGCTTCCCTCAGTTTAACGCTGCCCCGCAGCTTAACGCTGCCCCTCAGTTTAACACTGCCCCTCAGTTTAACACTGTCCCTCAGTTTAACACTGCCCCTCAGTTTAACACTGCCCCTCAGTTTAACACTGCCCCTCAGTTTAACGCTGCCCCTCAGTTTAACGCTGTCCCTCAGCTTAACGCTGCCCCTCAGCTTATCGCTGCCCCTCAGCTTATCGCTGCCCCTCAGCTTAACGCTACCCCTCAGTTTGACGCTGCCTCTCAGCTTACCATGCCCCTCAGCTTACCATGCCCCTCAGCTTACCATGCCCCTCAGCTTACCATGCCCCTCAGCTTAACGCTGCCCCTCAGCTTAACGCTACCCCTCAGTTTAACGCTGCCCCTCAGCTTAACGCTGCCCCTCAGCTTAACGCTACCCCTCAGTTTACCGCTGCCCCGCAGCTTAAAGCTGCCCCTCAGCTTAACACTGTCCCTCAGTTTAACACTGCCCCTCAGCTTAACACTGTCCCTCAGCTTAACACTGTCCCTCAGTTTAACACTGTCCCTCAGTTTAACACTGTCCCTCAGCTTAATACTGTCCCTCAGTTTAACACTGTCCCTCAGTTTAACACTGTCCCTCATTTTAACAATATCCCTCAGTTTAACACAGTCCCTCAGCATAACACTGTCCCTCAGTTTAAGACAGTCCCTCAGCTTAACACTGACCCTCAGTTTAACACTGTCCCTCAGTTTAACACAGTCCCGCAGCTTAACACTGTCCCTCAGTTTAACACTGTCCCTCAGTTTAACACTGCCCCTCAGTTTAACACTGCCCCTCAGTTTAACACTGCCCCTCAGTTTAACACTGCCCCTCAGCTTAACACTGTCCCTCAGTTTAACACTGCCCCTCAGCTTAACACTGTCCCTCAGTTTAACACTGCCCCTCAGTTTAACACTGCCCCTCAGTTTAACACTGCCCCTCAGTTTAACACTGCCCCTCAGCTTAACACTGTCCCTCAGTTTAACACTGCCCCTCAGCTTAACACTGTCCCTCAGTTTAACACTGTCCCTCAGCTTAACACTGTCCCTCAGTTTAACACTGTCCCTCAGTTTAACACTGCCCCTCAGTTTAACACTGTCCCTCAGTTTAACACTGCCCCTCAGTTTAACGCTGCTCCTCAGTTTAACGCTGCCCCTCAGCTTAACACTGTCCCTCAGTTTAACACTGCCACTCAGCTTAACACTGTCACTCAGCTTAACACTGTCCCTCAGTTTAACACTGTCCCTCAGTTTAACACTGTCCCTCAGCTTAATACTGTCCCTCAGTTTAGCACTGTCCCTCATTTTAACACTATCCCTCAGTTTAACACAGTCCCTCAGCATAACACTGTCCCTCAGTTTAACACAGTCACTCAGCTTAACACTGCCCCTCAGTTTAACACTGTCCCTCAGTTTAACACTGTCCCTCAGTTTAACACAGTCCCTCAGCTTAACACTGTCCCTCAGTTTAACACTGTCCCTCAGTTTAACACTGCCCCTCAGTTTAACACTGCCCCTCAGTTTAACACTGCCCCTCAGTTTAACACTGTCCCTCAGTTTAACACTGCCCCTCAGCTTAACACTGTCCCTCAGTTTAACACTGCCCCTCAGTTTAACACTGCCCCTCAGTTTAACACTGCCCCTCAGCTTAACACTGTCCCTCAGTTTAACACTGCCCTTCAGCTTAACACTGCCCCTCAGTTTAACACTGCCCCTCAGTTTAACACTGCCCCTCAGTTTAACACTGTCCCTCAGTTTAACACTGCCCCTCAGCTTAACACTGTCCCTCAGTTTAACACTGCCCCTCAGTTTAACACTGCCCCTCAGTTTAACACTGCCCCTCAGTTTAACACTGCCCCTCAGCTTAACACTGTCCCTCAGTTTAACACTGCCCTTCAGCTTAACACTGTCCCTCAGTTTAACACTGACCCTCACTTTAACGCTGCCCCTCAGCTTAACGCTGCCCCTCAGCTTAACGCTGCCCCTCAGTTTAACACTGCCCCTCAGTTTAACACTGCCCCTCAGTTTAACCTTGTCCCTCAGTTTAACACTGCCCCTCAGTTTAACACTGACCCTCAGTTTAACACTGCCCCTCAGTTTAACACTGCCCCTCAGCTTAACGCTTCCCTCAGTTTAACACTGTCCTTCAGTTTAACACTGTCCCTCAGTTTAACACTGTCCCTCAGTTTAACACTGTCCCTCAGTTTAACACTGCCCCTCAGTTTAACACTGCCCCTCAGTTTAACACTGTCCCTCAGTTTAACACTGTCCCTCAGTTTAACACTGCCCCTCAGTTTAACACTGTCCTTCAGTTTAACACTGTCCCTCAGTTTAACACTGTCCCTCAGGTTAACACTGTCCCTCAGTTTAACACTGCCCCTCAGTTTAACACTGTCCCTCAGTTTAACACTGTCCCTCAGTTTAACACTGACCCTCAGTTTAACGCTGTCCCACAGTTTAACACTGCCCCTCAGTTCAACACTGCCCCTCAGTTTAACACTGCCACTCAGCTTAACACTGACCCTCAGTTTAACGCTGTCACTCAGTTTAACACTGTCCCTCAGTTTAACACTGTCCCTCAGTTTAACACTGCCCCTCAGTTTAACACTGCCCCTCAGCTTAACACTGACCCTCAGTTTAACACTGCCACTCAGCTTAACACTGACCCTCAGTTTAACGCTGTCCCTCAGTTT
This sequence comes from Prionace glauca, assembly GCA_037974335.1. Taxonomy (NCBI): domain Eukaryota; kingdom Metazoa; phylum Chordata; class Chondrichthyes; order Carcharhiniformes; family Carcharhinidae; genus Prionace; species Prionace glauca. The sequence continues at coordinate 2,874,276 of CM075754.1, read as the reverse complement.
AACACTGCCCCTCAGTTTAACACTGCCCCTCAGTTTAACACTGTCCCTCAGTTTAACACTGCCCCTCAGCTTAACACTGACCCTCAGTTTAACGCTGTCCCTCAGTTTAACACTGTCCCTCAGTTTAACACTGTCCCTCAGTTTAACGCTGTCCCTCAGTTTAACACTGCCCCTCAGTTTAACACTGTCCCTCAGTTTAACACTGTCCCTCAGCTTAACACTGTCCCTCAGTTTAACACTGCCCCTCAGCTTAACACTGTCCTTCAGTTTAACACTGTCCCTCAGTTTAACACTGCCCCTCAGTTTAACACTGTCCCTGAGTTTAACACTGCCCCTCAGCTTAACACTGCCCCTCAGTTTAACACTGCCCCTCAGTTTAACACTGTCCTTCAGTTTAACACTGTCCCTCAGTTTAACACTGTCCCTCAGTTTAACACTGCCCCTCAGTTTAACACTGTCCCTCAGTTTAACACTGTCCCTCAGTTTAACGCTGTCCCTCAGTTTCACACTGTCCCTCAGTTTAACACTGCCCCTCAGTTTAACGCTGTCCCTCAGTTTCACACTGTCCCTCAGTTTAACACTGCCCCTCAGCTTAACACTGTCCCTCAGTTTCACACTGTCCCTCAGTTTAACACTGCCCCTCAGCTTAACACTGACCCTCAGTTTAACGCTGTCCCACAGTTTAACACTGCCCCTCAGTTCAACACTGTCCCTCAGTTTAACACTGCCACTCAGCTTAACGCTTCCCTCAGTTTAACACTGTCCCTCAGTTTAACACTGTCCCTCAGTTTAACACTGTCCCTCAGTTTAACACTGCCCCTCAGTTTAACACTGTCCCTCAGTTTAACACTGTCCCTCAGTTTAACACTGTCCCTCAGTTTAACACTGCCCCTCAGTTTAACACTGCCCCTCAGTTTAACACTGTCCCTCAGTTTAACACTGCCCCTCAGTTTAACACTGCCCCTCAGCTTAACACTGTCCCTCAGTTTAACACTGCCCCTCAGTTTAACACTGCCCCTCAGTTTAACACTGCCCCTCAGCTTAACACTGTCCCTCAGTTTAACTCTGACCCTCAGTTTAACGCTGCCCCTCAGGTTAACGCTGCCCCTCAGCTTAACGCTGCCCCTCAGTTTAACACTGCCCCTCAGTTTAACCTTGTCCCTCAGTTTAACGCTGCCCCTCAGTTTAACGCTGACCCTCAGTTTAACGCTGTCCCTCAGCTTAACGCTGCCCCTCAGCTTATCGCTGCCCCTCACCTTATCGCTGCCCCTCAGCTTATCGCTGCCCCTCAGCTTAACGCTACCCCTCAGTTTAACACTGCCCCTCAGTTTAACACTGACCCTCAGCTTAACACTGCCCCTCAGCTTAACGCTGTCCCTCAGCTTAACGCTGTACCTCAGCATATCGCTGCCCCTCAGCTTATCGCTGCCCCTGAGCTTAACGCTACCCTCAGTTTAACGCTGCCCCTCAGCTTACCATGCCCCTCAGCTTAACGCTGCCTCTCAGCTTAACGCTGCCCCTCAGCTTAGCGCTACCCCTCAGTTTAACGCTGCCCCTCAGCTTAACGCTGCCCCTCAGCTTAACGCTACCCCTCAGTTTAACGCTGCCCCACAGCTTAAAGCTGCCCCTCAGCTTAACACTATCCCTCAGTTTAACACTGCCCCTCAGCTTAACACTGTCCCTCAGCTTAACACTGTCCCTCAGCTTAACACTGTCCCTCAGTTTAACACTGTCCCTCAGTTTAACACTGTCCCTCAGTTTAACACTGCCCCTCAGTTTAACACTGTCCCTCAGTTTAACACTGCCCCTCAGTTTAACGCTGCCCCTCAGCTTAACACTGTCCCTCAGTTTAACACTGCCCCTCAGCTTAACACTGTCACTCAGCTTAACACTGTCCCTCAGTTTAACACTGTCCCTCAGTTTAACACTGTCCCTCAGCTTAATACTGTCCCTCAGTTTAGCACTGTCCCTCATTTTAACACTATCCCTCAGTTTAACACAGTCCCTCAGCATAACACTGTCCCTCAGTTTAACACAGTCACTCAGCTTAACACTGCCCCTCAGTTTAACACTGTCCCTCAGTTTAACACAGTCCCTCAGCTAAACACTGTCCCTCAGTTTAACACTGTCCCTCAGTTTAACACTGCCCCTCAGTTTAACACTGCCCCTCAGTTTAACACTGCCCCTCAGTTTAACACTGTCCCTCAGTTTAACACTGCCCCTCAGCTTAACACTGTCCCTCAGTTTAACACTGCCCCTCAGTTTAACACTGCCCCTCAGTTTAACACTGCCCCTCAGCTTAACACTGTCCCTCAGTTTAACACTGCCCTTCAGCTTAACACTGCCCCTCAGTTTAACACTGCCCCTCAGTTTAACACTGCCCCTCAGTTTAACACTGTCCCTCAGTTTAACACTGCCCCTCAGCTTAACACTGTCCCTCAGTTTAACACTGCCCCTCAGTTTAACACTGCCCCTCAGTTTAACACTGCCCCTCAGCTTAACACTGTCCCTCAGTTTAACACTGCCCTTCAGCTTAACACTGTCCCTCAGTTTAACACTGACCCTCAGTTTAACGCTGTCCCACAGTTTAACACTGCCCCTCAGTTCAACACTGTCCCTCAGTTTAACACTGCCACTCAGCTTAACACTGTCCCTCAGTTTAACGCTGTCCCTCAGTTTAACACTGCCCCTCAGTTTAACACTGTCCCTCAGTTTAACACTGCCCCTCAGCTTAACACTGACCCTCAGTTTAACGCTGTCCCTCAGTTTAACACTGTCCCTCAGTTTAACACTTTCCCTCAGTTTAACACTGCCCCTCAGTTTAACACTGCCCCTCAGTTTAACACTGTCCCTCAGTTTAACACTGCCCCTCAGCTTAACACTGACCCTCAGTTTAACGCTGTCCCTCAGTTTAACACTGTCCCTCAGTTTAACACTGTCCCTCAGTTTAACGCTGTCCCTCAGTTTAACACTGCCCCTCAGTTTAACACTGTCCCTCAGTTTAACACTGTCCCTCAGCTTAACACTGTCCCTCAGTTTAACACTGCCCCTCAGCTTAACACTGTCCTTCAGTTTAACACTGTCCCTCAGTTTAACACTGCCCCTCAGCTTAACACTGCCCCTCAGCTTAACACTGACCCTTAGTTTAACGCTGTCCCTCAGTTTAACACTGTCCCTCAGTTTAACACTGTCCCTCAGTTTAACGCTGTCCCTCAGTTTAACGCTGCCCCTCAGTTTAACACTGTCCCTCAGTTTAACACTGTCCCTCAGCTTAACACTGTCCCTCATTTTAACACTGCCCCTCAGCTTAACACTGTCCTTCAGTTTAACACTGTCCCTCAGTTTAACACTGTTTCTCAGTTTAACACTGCCCCTCAGCTGAACACTGCCCCTCAGCTTAACACTGCCCCTCAGTTTAACACTGCCCCTCAGTTTAACACTGTCCTTCAGTTTAACACTGTCCCTCAGTTTAACACTGTCCCTCAGTTTAACACTGTCCCTCAGTTTAACACTGCCCCTCAGTTTAACACTGTCCCTCAGTTTAACACTGTCCCTCAGTTTAACGCTGTCCCTCAGTTTCACACTGTCCCTCAGTTTAACACTGCCCCTCAGTTTAACGCTGTCCCTCAGTTTCACACTGTCCCTCAGTTTAACACTGCCCCTCAGCTTAACACTGTCCCTCAGTTTCACACTGTCCCTCAGTTTAACACTGCCCCTCAGCTTAACGCTGACCCTCAGTTTAACGCTGTCCCACAGTTTAACACTGCCCCTCAGTTCAACACTGTCCCTCAGTTTAACACTGCCACTCAGCTTAACGCTTCCCTCAGTTTAACACTGTCCCTCAGCTTAACACTGCCCCTCAGTTTAACACTGCCTCTCAGCTTAACACTGTCCCTCAGTTTAACACTGTCCCTCAGTTTAACACTGCCCCTCAGTTTAACACTGTCCCTCAGTTTAACACTGCCCCTCAGTTTAACGCTGCTCCTCAGTTTAACGCTGCCCCTCAGCTTAACACTGTCCCTCAGTTTAACACTGCCCCTCAGCTTAACACTGTCCCTCAGCTTAACACTGTCCCTCAGTTTAACACTGTCCCTCAGTTTAACACTGTCCCTCAGCTTAATACTGTCCCTCAGTTTAGCACTGTCCCTCAGCTTAACACTGTCCCTCAGTTTAACACTGTCCCTCAGTTTAACACTGCCCCTCAGTTTAACACTGCCCCTCAGTTTAACACTGCCCCTCAGTTTAACACTGTCCCTCAGTTTAACACTGCCCCTCAGCTTAACACTGTCCCTCAGTTTAACACTGCCCCTCAGTTTAACACTGCCCCTCAGTTTAACACTGCCCCTCAGCTTAACACTGTCCCTCAGTTTAACACTGCCCTTCAGCTTAACACTGCCCCTCAGTTTAACGTTGTCCCTCAGTTTCACACTGTCCCTCAGTTTAACACTGCCCCTCAGTTTAACACTGTCCCTCAGTTTAACACTGTCCCTCAGCTTAACACTGTCCCTCAGTTTAACACTGCCCCTCAGCTTAACACTGTCCTTCAGTTTAACACTGTCCCTCAGTTTAACACTGTTTCTCAGTTTAACACTGCCCCTCAGCTGAACACTGCCCCTCAGCTTAACACTGCCCCTCAGTTTAACACTGCCCCTCAGTTTAACACTGTCCTTCAGTTTAACACTGTCCCTCAGTTTAACACTGTCCCTCAGTTTAACACTGTCCCTCAGTTTAACACTGCCCCTCAGTTTAACACTGTCCCTCAGTTTAACACTGTCCCTCAGTTTAACGCTGTCCCTCAGTTTCACACTGTCCCTCAGTTTAACACTGCCCCTCAGTTTAACGCTGTCCCTCAGTTTCACACTGTCCCTCAGTTTAACACTGCCCCTCAGCTTAACACTGTCCCTCAGTTTCACACTGTCCCTCAGTTTAACACTGCCCCTCAGCTTAACACTGACCCTCAGTTTAACGCTGTCCCACAGTTTAACACTGCCCCTCAGTTCAACACTGTCCCTCAGTTTAACACTGCCACTCAGCTTAACGCTTCCCTCAGTTTAACACTGTCCCTCAGTTTAACACTGTCCCTCAGTTTAACACTGCCCCTCAGTTTAACACTGCCCCTCAGCTTAACGCTTCCCTCAGTTTAACACTGTCCCTCAGTTTAACACTGTCCCTCAGTTTAACACTGCCCCTCAGTTTAACAGTGTACCTCAGTTTAACACTGTCCCTCAGTTTAACACTGTCCCTCAGCTTAACACTGCCCCTCAGTTTAACACTGCCTCTCAGCTTAACACTGTCCCTCAGTTTAACACTGTCCCTCAGTTTAACACTGCCCCTCAGTTTAACACTGTCCCTCAGTTTAACACTGCCCCTCAGTTTAACGCTGCTCCTCAGTTTAACGCTGCCCCTCAGCTTAACACTGTCCCTCAGTTTAACACTGCCCCTCAGCTTAACACTGTCCCTCAGCTTAACACTGTCCCTCAGTTTAACACTGTCCCTCAGTTTAACACTGTCCCTCAGCTTAATACTGTCCCTCAGTTTAGCACTGTCCCTCATTTTGACACTATCCCTCAGTTTAACACAGTCCCTCAGCATAACACTGTACCTCAGTTTAACACAGTCACTCAGCTTAACACTGCCCCTCAGTTTAACACTGTCCCTCAGTTTAACACTGTCCCTCAGTTTAACACTGTCCCTCAGTTTAACACAGTCCCTCAGCTTAACACTGTCCCTCAGTTTAACACTGTCCCTCAGTTTAACACTGCCCCTCAGTTTAACACTGCCCCTCAGTTTAACACTGCCCCTCAGTTTAACACTGTCCCTCAGTTTAACACTGCCCCTCAGCTTAACACTGTCCCTCAGTTTAACACTGCCCCTCAGTTTAACACTGCCCCTCAGTTTAACACTGCCCCTCAGCTTAACACTGTCCCTCAGTTTAACACTGCCCTTCAGCTTAACACTGCCCCTCAGTTTAACACTGCCCCTCAGTTTAACACTGCCCCTCAGTTTAACACTGTCCCTCAGTTTAACACTGCCCCTCAGCTTAACACTGTCCCTCAGTTTAACACTGCCCCTCAGTTTAACACTGCCCCTCAGTTTAACACTGCCCCTCAGCTTAACACTGTCCCTCAGTTTAACACTGCCCTTCAGCTTAACACTGTCCCTCAGTTTAACACTGACCCTCAGTTTAACACTGCCCCTCAGTTTAACACTGCCCCTCAGCTTAACGCTTCCCTCAGTTTAACACTGTCCTTCAGTTTAACACTGTCCCTCAGTTTAACACTGTCCCTCAGTTTAACACTGTCCCTCAGTTTAACACTGCCCCTCAGTTTAACACTGTCCCTCAGTTTAACACTGCCCCTCAGTTTAACACTGTCCTTCAGTTTAACACTGTCCCTCAGTTTAACACTGTCCCTCAGGTTAACACTGTCCCTCAGTTTAACACTGCCCCTCAGTTTAACACTGTCCCTCAGTTTAACACTGTCCCTCAGTTTAACACTGTCCCTCAGTTTAACACTGACCCTCAGTTTAACGCTGTCCCACAGTTTAACACTGCCCCTCAGTTCAACACTGTCCCTCAGTTTAACACTGCCACTCAGCTTAACACTGACCCTCAGTTTAACGCTGTCCCTCAGTTTAACACTGCCCCTGAGTTTAACACTGTCCCTCAGTTTAACACTGCCCCTCAGTTTAACACTGCCCCTCAGCTTAACACTGACCCTCAGTTTAACGCTGTCCCTCAGTTTAACACTGTCCCTCAGTTTAACGCTGTCCCTCAGTTTCACACTGTCCCTCAGTTTAACACTGCCCCTCAGTTTAACACTGTCCCTCAGTTTAACACTGTCCCTCAGCTTAACACTGTCCCTCAGTTTAACACTGCCCCTCAGCTTAACACTGTCCTTCAGTTTAACACTGTCCCTCAGTTTAACACTGTTTCTCAGTTTAACACTGCCCCTCAGCTGAACACTGCCCCTCAGCTTAACACTGCCCCTCAGTTTAACACTGCCCCTCAGTTTAACACTGTCCTTCAGTTTAACACTGTCCCTCAGTTTAACACTGTCCCTCAGTTTAACACTGTCCCTCAGTTTAACACTGCCCCTCAGTTTAACACTGTCCCTCAGTTTAACACTGTCCCTCAGTTTAACGCTGTCCCTCAGTTTCACACTGTCCCTCAGTTTAACACTGCCCCTCAGTTTCACGCTGTCCCTCAGTTTCACACTGTCCCTCAGTTTAACACTGCCCCTCAGCTTAACACTGTCCCTCAGTTTCACACTGTCCCTCAGTTTAACACTGCCCCTCAGCTTAACACTGACCCTCAGTTTAACGCTGTCCCACAGTTTAACACTGCCCCTCAGTTCAACACTGTCCCTCAGTTTAACACTGCCACTCAGCTTAACGCTTCCCTCAGTTTAACACTGTCCCTCAGTTTAACACTGTCCCTCAGTTTAACACTGCCCCTCAGTTTAACACTGCCCCTCAGCTTAACGCTTCCCTCAGTTTAACACTGTCCCTCAGTTTAACACTGTCCCTCAGTTTAACACTGCCCCTCAGTTTAACAGTGTCCCTCAGTTTAACACTGTCCCTCAGTTTAACACTGTCCCTCAGTTTAACACTGTCCCTCAGCTTAACACTGCCCCTCAGTTTAACACTGCCTCTCAGCTTAACACTGTCCCTCAGTTTAACACTGCCCCTCAGTTTAACACTGCCCCTCAGTTTAACGCTGCCCCTCAGCTTAACGCTTCCCTCAGTTTAACACTGTCCCTCAGTTTAACACTGTCCCTCAGTTTAACACTGCCCCTCAGTTTAACAGTGTCCCTCAGTTTAACACTGTCCCTCAGCTTAACACTGCCCCTCAGTTTAACACTGCCTCTCAGCTTAACACTGTCCGTCAGTTTAACACTGCCCCTCAGTTTAACACTGCCCCTCAGTTTAACACTGTCCCTCAGTTTAACACTGTCCCTCAGTTTAACACTGCCCCTCAGTTTAACGCTGCCCCTCAGCTTAACGCTTCCCTCAGTTTATCACTGTCCCTCAGTTTAACACTGCCCCTCAGTTTAACACTGTCCCTCAGCTTAACACTGCCCCTCAGTTTAACACTGCCCCTCAGTTTAACGCTGTCCCTCAGCTTAACACTGCCCCTCAGTTTAACACTGCCTCTCAGCTTAACACTGCCCCTCAGTTTAACACTGCCCCTCAGTTTAACACTGCCCCTCAGCTTAACACTGCCCCTCAGTTTAACACTGCCCCTCAGTTTAACACTGCCCCTCAGTTTAACGCTGCCCCTCAGTTTAACACTGCCTCTCAGCTTAACACTGTCCCTCAGTTTAACACTGCCCCTCAGTTTAACACTGCCCCTCAGTTTAACACTGTCCCTCAGTTTAACACTGTCCCTCAGCTTAACACTGCCCCTCAGTTTAACACTGCCTCTCAGCTTAACACTGTCCCTCAGTTTAACACTGCCCCTCAGCTTAACACTGTCCCTCAGTTTAACACTGTCCCTCAGTTTAACACTGCCCCTCAGTTTAACACTGCCCCTCAGCTTAACACTGTCCCTCAGTTTAACACTGCCCCTCAGCTTATCGCTGCCCCTCAGCTTATCGCTGCCCCTCAGCTTATCGCTGCCCCTCAGCTTAACGCTACCCCTCAGTTTAACACTGCCCCTCAGCTTAACACTGCCCCTCAGCTTAACGCTGCCCCTCAGCTTAACGCTACCCCTCAGTTTAACGCTGCCCCTCAGCTTAACGCTGCCCCTCAGGTTAACGCTACCCCTCAGTTTAACGCTGCCCCTCAGCTTAACGCTGCCCCTCAGCTTAACGCTGCCCCTCAGCTTAACGCTGCCCCTCAGCTTAACGCTGTCCCTCAGTTTAACGCTGCCACTCAATTTAACACTGCCCCTCAGTTTAACACTGCCCCTCAGCTTAACACTACCCCTCAGTTTAACACTGTCCCTCAGTTTAACACTGTCCCTCAGTTTAACACTCTCCCTCTGTTTAACCCTGTCCCTCAGTTTAACACTGTCCCTCAGTTTAACACTGCCCCTCAGTTTAACACTGCCCCTCAGTTTAACACTGTCCCTCAGTTTAACGCTGTCCCTCAGTTTCACACTGTCCCTCAGTTTAACACTGCCCCTCAGTTTAACGCTGTCCCTCAGTTTCACACTGTCCCTCAGTTTAACACTGCCCCTCAGCTTAACACTGTCCCTCAGTTTCACACTGTCCCTCAGTTTAACACTGCCCCTCAGCTTAACACTGACCCTCAGTTTAACGCTGTCCCTCAGTTTAACACTGCCCCTCAGTTCAACACTGCCCCTCAGTTTAACACTGCCCCTCAGCTTAACACTGACCCTCAGTTTAACGCTGTCCCTCAGTTTAACACTGCCCCTCAGTTTAACACTGTCCCTCAGTTTAACACTGCCCCTCAGTTTAACACTGCCCCTCAGCTTAACACTGACCCTCAGTTTAACGCTGTCCCTCAGTTTAACACTGTCCCTCAGTTTAACACTTTCCCTCAGTTTAACACTGCCCCTCAGTTTAACACTGCCCCTCAGTTTAACACTGTCCCTCAGTTTAACACTGCCCCTCAGCTTAACACTGACCCTCAGTTTAACGCTGTCCCTCAGTTTAACACTGTCCCTCAGTTTAACACTGTCCCTCAGTTTAACGCTGTCCCTCAGTTTCACACTGCCCCTCAGCTTAACACTGACCCTCAGTTTAACGCTGTCCCTCAGTTTAACACTGTCCTTCAGTTTAACACTGTCCCTCAGTTTAACACTGTTTCTCAGTTTAACACTGCCCCTCAGCTGAACACTGCCCCTCAGCTTAACACTGCCCCTCAGTTTAACACTGCCCCTCAGTTTAACACTGTCCTTCAGTTTAACACTGTCCCTCAGTTTAACACTGTCCCTCAGTTTAACACTGCCCCTCATTTTAACACTGCCCCTCAGCTTAACACTGCCCCTCAGTTTAACACTGCCCCTCAGTTTAACACTGCCCCTCAGCTTAACACTGTCCTTCAGTTTAACACTGTCCCTCAGTTTAACACTGCCCCTGAGTTTAACACTCACCCTCAGTTTAACAGTGCCCCTCAGTTTAACACTGCCCCTCAGTTTAACACTGTCCCTCAGTTTAACACTGCCCCTCAGTTTAACACTGTCCCTCAGTTTAACACTGTCCCTCAGTTTAACACTGCCCCTCAGTTTAACGCTGCCCCTCAGCTTAACGCTTCCCTCAGCTTAACGCTTCCCTCAGTTTAACACTGTCCCTCAGTTTAACACTGTCCCTCAGTTTAACACTGCCCCTCAGTTTAACAGTGTCCCTCAGTTTAACACTGTCCCTCAGTTTAACACTGTCCCTCAGCTTAACACTGCCCCTCAGTTTAACACTGCCTCTCAGCTTAACACTGTCCCTCAGTTTAACACTGCCCCTCAGTTTAACACTGCCCCTCAGTTTAACGCTGCCCCTCAGCTTAACGCTTCCCTCAGTTTAACACTGTCCCTCAGTTTAACACTGTCCCTCAGTTTAACACTGCCCCTCAGTTTAACAGTGTCCCTCAGTTTAACACTGTCCCTCAGCTTAACACTGCCCCTCAGTTTAACACTGCCTCTCAGCTTAACACTGCCCCTCAGTTTAACACTACCCCTCAGTTTAACACTGCCCCTCAGTTTAACACTGTCCCTCAGTTTAACACTGTCCCTCAGTTTAACACTGCCCCTCAGTTTAACACTGCCCCTCAGCTTAACGCTTCCCTCAGTTTATCACTGTCCCTCAGTTTAACACTGCCCCTCAGTTTAACACTGTCCCTCAGCTTAACACTGCCCCTCAGTTTAACACTGCCCCTCAGTTTAACACTGTCCCTCAGTTTAACACTGTCCCTCAGTTTAACACTGCCCCTCAGCTTAACACTGTCCTTCAGTTTAACACTGTCCCTCAGTTTAACACTGTTTCTCAGTTTAACACTGCCCCTCAGCTGAACACTGCCCCTCAGCTTAACACTGCCCCTCAGTTTAACACTGCCCCTCAGTTTAACACTGTCCTTCAGTTTAACACTGTCCCTCAGTTTAACACTGTCCCTCAGTTTAACACTGTCCCTCAGTTTAACACTGCCCCTCAGTTTAACACTGTCCCTCAGTTTAACACTGTCCCTCAGTTTAACGCTGTCCCTCAGTTTCACACTGTCCCTCAGTTTAACACTGCCCCTCAGTTTCACGCTGTCCCTCAGTTTCACACTGTCCCTCAGTTTAACACTGCCCCTCAGCTTAACACTGTCCCTCAGTTTCACACTGTCCCTCAGTTTAACACTGCCCCTCAGCTTAACACTGACCCTCAGTTTAACGCTGTCCCACAGTTTAACACTGCCCCTCAGTTCAACACTGTCCCTCAGTTTAACACTGCCACTCAGCTTAACGCTTCCCTCAGTTTAACACTGTCCCTCAGTTTAACACTGTCCCTCAGTTTAACACTGCCCCTCAGTTTAACACTGCCCCTCAGCTTAACGCTTCCCTCAGTTTAACACTGTCCCTCAGTTTAACACTGTCCCTCAGTTTAACACTGCCCCTCAGTTTAACAGTGTCCCTCAGTTTAACACTGTCCCTCAGTTTAACACTGTCCCTCAGCTTAACACTGCCCCTCAGTTTAACACTGCCTCTCAGCTTAACACTGTCCCTCAGTTTAACACTGCCCCTCAGTTTAACACTGCCCCTCAGTTTAACGCTGCCCCTCAGCTTAACGCTTCCCTCAGTTTAACACTGTCCCTCAGTTTAACACTGTCCCTCAGTTTAACACTGCCCCTCAGTTTAACAGTGTCCCTCAGTTTAACACTGTCCCTCAGCTTAACACTGCCCCTCAGTTTAACACTGCCTCTCAGCTTAACACTGTCCGTCAGTTTAACACTGCCCCTCAGTTTAACACTGCCCCTCAGTTTAACACTGTCCCTCAGTTTAACACTGTCCCTCAGTTTAACACTGCCCCTCAGTTTAACGCTGCCCCTCAGCTTAACGCTTCCCTCAGTTTATCACTGTCCCTCAGTTTAACACTGCCCCTCAGTTTAACACTGTCCCTCAGCTTAACACTGCCCCTCAGTTTAACACTGCCCCTCAGTTTAACGCTGTCCCTCAGCTTAACACTGCCCCTCAGTTTAACACTGCCTCTCAGCTTAACACTGCCCCTCAGTTTAACACTGCCCCTCAGTTTAACACTGCCCCTCAGCTTAACACTGCCCCTCAGTTTAACACTGCCCCTCAGTTTAACACTGCCCCTCAGTTTAACGCTGCCCCTCAGTTTAACACTGCCTCTCAGCTTAACACTGTCCCTCAGTTTAACACTGCCCCTCAGTTTAACACTGTCCCTCAGTTTAACACTGTCCCTCAGCTTAACACTGCCCCTCAGTTTAACACTGCCTCTCAGCTTAACACTGTCCCTCAGTTTAACACTGCCCCTCAGCTTAACACTGTCCCTCAGTTTAACACTGTCCCTCAGTTTAACACTGCCCCTCAGTTTAACACTGCCCCTCAGCTTAACACTGTCCCTCAGTTTAACACTGCCCCTCAGCTTATCGCTGCCCCTCAGCTTATCGCTGCCCCTCAGCTTATCGCTGCCCCTCAGCTTAACGCTACCCCTCAGTTTAACACTGCCCCTCAGCTTAACACTGCCCCTCAGCTTAACGCTGCCCCTCAGCTTAACGCTACCCCTCAGTTTAACGCTGCCCCTCAGCTTAACGCTGCCCCTCAGGTTAACGCTACCCCTCAGTTTAACGCTGCCCCTCAGCTTAACGCTGCCCCTCAGCTTAACGCTGCCCCTCAGCTTAACGCTGTCCCTCAGTTTAACGCTGTCCCTCAGTTTAACGCTGCCCCTCAATTTAACACTGCCCCTCAGTTTAACACTGCCCCTCAGCTTAACACTACCCCTCAGTTTAACACTGTCCCTCAGTTTAACACTGTCCCTCAGTTTAACACTCTCCCTCTGTTTAACCCTGTCCCTCAGTTTAACACTGTCCCTCAGTTTAACACTGCCCCTCAGTTTAACACTGCCCCTCAGTTTAACACTGTCCCTCAGTTTAACGCTGTCCCTCAGTTTCACACTGTCCCTCAGTTTAACACTGCCCCTCAGTTTAACGCTGTCCCTCAGTTTCACACTGTCCCTCAGTTTAACACTGCCCCTCAGCTTAACACTGTCCCTCAGTTTCACACTGTCCCTCAGTTTAACACTGCCCCTCAGCTTAACACTGACCCTCAGTTTAACGCTGTCCCTCAGTTTAACACTGCCCCTCAGTTCAACACTGTCCCTCAGTTTAACACTGCCCCTCAGCTTAACACTGACCCTCAGTTTAACGCTGTCCCTCAGTTTAACACTGCCCCTCAGTTTAACACTGTCCCTCAGTTTAACACTGCCCCTCAGTTTAACACTGCCCCTCAGCTTAACACTGACCCTCAGTTTAACGCTGTCCCTCAGTTTAACACTGTCCCTCAGTTTAACACTTTCCCTCAGTTTAACACTGCCCCTCAGTTTAACACTGCCCCTCAGTTTAACACTGTCCCTCAGTTTAACACTGCCCCTCAGCTTAACACTGACCCTCAGTTTAACGCTGTCCCTCAGTTTAACACTGTCCCTCAGTTTAACACTGTCCCTCAGTTTAACGCTGTCCCTCAGTTTCACACTGCCCCTCAGCTTAACACTGACCCTCAGTTTAACGCTGTCCCTCAGTTTAACACTGTCCTTCAGTTTAACACTGTCCCTCAGTTTAACACTGTTTCTCAGTTTAACACTGCCCCTCAGCTGAACACTGCCCCTCAGCTTAACACTGCCCCTCAGTTTAACACTGCCCCTCAGTTTAACACTGTCCTTCAGTTTAACACTGTCCCTCAGTTTAACACTGTCCCTCAGTTTAACACTGCCCCTCATTTTAACACTGCCCCTCAGCTTAACACTGCCCCTCAGTTTAACACTGCCCCTCAGTTTAACACTGCCCCTCAGCTTAACACTGTCCTTCAGTTTAACACTGTCCCTCAGTTTAACACTGCCCCTGAGTTTAACACTCACCCTCAGTTTAACAGTGCCCCTCAGTTTAACACTGCCCCTCAGTTTAACACTGTCCCTCAGTTTAACACTGCCCCTCAGTTTAACACTGTCCCTCAGTTTAACACTGTCCCTCAGTTTAACACTGCCCCTCAGTTTAACGCTGCCCCTCAGCTTAACGCTTCCCTCAGCTTAACGCTTCCCTCAGTTTAACACTGTCCCTCAGTTTAACACTGTCCCTCAGTTTAACACTGCCCCTCAGTTTAACACTGTCCCTCAGTTTAACACTGTCCCTCAGCTTAACACTGCCCCTCAGTTTAACACTGCCTCTCAGCTTAACACTGTCCCTCAGTTTAACACTGCCCCTCAGTTTAACACTGCCCCTCAGTTTAACGCTGCCCCTCAGCTTAACGCTTCCCTCAGTTTAACACTGTCCCTCAGTTTAACACTGTCCCTCAGTTTAACACTGCCCCTCAGTTTAACAGTGTCCCTCAGTTTAACACTGTCCCTCAGCTTAACACTGCCCCTCAGTTTAACACTGCCTCTCAGCTTAACACTGCCCCTCAGTTTAACACTACCCCTCAGTTTAACACTGCCCCTCAGTTTAACACTGTCCCTCAGTTTAACACTGTCCCTCAGTTTAACACTGCCCCTCAGTTTAACACTGCCCCTCAGCTTAACGCTTCCCTCAGTTTATCACTGTCCCTCAGTTTAACACTGCCCCTCAGTTTAACACTGTCCCTCAGCTTAACACTGCCCCTCAGTTTAACACTGCCCCTCAGTTTAACGCTGTCCCTCAGCTTAACACTGCCCCTCAGTTTAACACTGCCTCTCAGCTTAACACTGCCCCTCAGTTTAACACTGCCCCTCAGTTTAACACTGCCCCTCAGCTTAACACTGCCCCTCAGTTTAACACTGCCCCTCAGTTTAACACTGCCCCTCAGTTTAACGCTGCCCCTCAGTTTAACACTGCCTCTCAGCTTCACACTGTCCCTCAGTTTAACACTGCCCCTCAGTTTAACACTGCCCCTCAGTTTAACACTGTCCCTCAGTTTAACACTGTCCCTCAGCTTAACACTGCCCCTCAGTTTAACACTGCCTCTCAGCTTAACACTGTCCCTCAGTTTAACACTGCCCCTCAGCTTAACACTGTCCCTCAGTTTAACACTGTCTCTCAGTTTAACACTGCCCCTCAGTTTAACACTGCCCCTCAGCTTAACACTGTCCCTCAGTTTAACACTGCCCCTCAGCTTATCGCTGCCCCTCAGCTTATCGCTGCCCCTCAGCTTATCGCTGCCCCTCAGCTTAACGCTACCCCTCAGTTTAACACTGCCCCTCAGCTTAACACTGCCCCTCAGCTTAACGCTGCCCCTCAGCTTAACGCTACCCCTCAGTTTAACGCTGCCCCTCAGCTTATGCTGCCCCTCAGCTTAACGCTGCCCCTCAGCTTAACGCTGTCCCTCAGCTTAACGCTGTCCCTCAGGTTAACGCTGTCCCTCAGTTTAACGCTGCCCCTCAGTTTAACGCTGCCCCTCAGTTTAACACTGCCCCTCAGTTTAACACTGCCCCTCAGCTTAACACTACCCCTCAGTTTAACACTGTCCCTCAGTTTAACACTGTCCCTCATTTTAACACTGTCCCTCAGTTTAACACTGCCCCTCAGTTTAACACTGTCCCTCAGTTTAACACTATTCCTCAGTTTAACACTGCCCCTCAGTTTAACACTACCCCTCAGTTTAACACTGCCCCTCAGCTTAACACTGTCCCTCAGTTTAACACTGTCCCTCAGTTTAACCTTGTCCCTCAGTTTAACACTGACCCTCAGTTTAACGCTGCCCCTCAGCTTAACGCTACCCCTCAGTTTAACACTGCCCCTCAGCTTAACGCTGCCCCTCAGCTTAACGCTGCCCCTCAGTTTAACACTGCCCCTCAGCTTAACGCTGCCCCTCAGCTTAACGCTGCCCCTCAGTTTAACACTGTCCCTCAGCTTAAAGCTGCCCCTCAGCTTAACACTGTCCCTCAGTTTAACACTGCCCCTCAGTTTACCACTGTCCCTCAGTTTAACACTGCCCCTCAGTTTAACACCGTCCCTCAGTTTAACACTGCCCCTCAGTTTAACACTGTCCCTCAGTTTAACACTGCCCCTCAGTTTAACACTGCCCCTCCGTTTAACACTGTCCCTCAGTTTAACACTGTCCCTCAGTTTAACCCTGTCCCTCAGCTTAACGCTGCCCCTCAGCTTAACGCTACCCCTCAGTTTAACACTGCCCCTCAGCTTCTCGCTGCCCCTCAGTTTAACACTGCCCCTCAGCTTAACACTGCCCCTCAACTTAACACTGTCCTTCAGTTTAACACTGCCCCTCAGTTTAACACTGTCCTTCAGTTTAACACTGCCCCTCAGTTTAACACTGCCCCTCAGTTTAACACTGCCCCTCAGTTTAACACTGTCCTTCAGTTTAACACTGCCCCTCAGTTTAACACTGTCCCTCAATTTAACACTGCCCCATACGTTATGACTGGCCCTCAGCACTGTGGAGCCGGGCCCTGTGGCTGTTAGATAAGGATGAAAGGACTCAAAACCTTCTGTGTGTACTGCTGGAGTGTCAGTGGAAGAGTGTGTTCAGAAAGAAGGGTCAATCTCTCAGACCTCCGGGGGGGGTGGGGGGGGGGGGGTGGGGGGGAAGTTGGGGGGACCTCGTCAGCCTTTAACTAGCTTCAATTGACTTGTTGGAATCCCACCGTAGCAAACTGTCCAAATGAATTGAACATAAATGCTGGATAATACCCCTGTGTCCATTCTGTCCTATCTCAGTTCACACAATGGGGATCATTATGAGTTTGGATAAGAGGGTTCTGTGGTGATATGGGATCAGATGCCCGCGTCTTCCTGGCCTTTTCCCAAAGCTAAGTTTACCCTCCAAAGTGACCCAACAGGGTACCAGCTAATTGTGGGCAATAAGTGCAGCCTTGCCAGGATCTGGAGGATGGAGAGAACCTCACATTGGATCACAAGAACTTCATAACGGTATGCAACCTAGAGAAAAAAGTGCTTCAGTGGCTGTAAGGAGAGACTGGGTCTGCCGAGAGTGAGATTGATGCTGGAATTCTGCTGCTTTCATCCAATTTTGGAGAATGTTTAGGTCCTTATTGACCAGGTGGATAGAGAGTGGGTGCTGAGTGACCCTCTGAGAACTGCTTCAGCATCATCCCAGCCAGAGAAAAGGGGCAGAATCTGAGATTAGGAAAATATCCAAATGTTCAATAGATTTGATTTTTGATTCGCTTTCCTCACTCTTACCATTTCCGAACAAATTGGTAAAAGTCTTGTCCCAGGCTTCTGATTGGCTGACAACTAATTCCGAATGTTAGTTCCTAGCATGGCGAGATGGTGGCACCGTGGTCAGCACTGTTGACCCACAACGCCAGGGAGCCGGGTTCAATTCCCGGCTTGTCTGTGTGGAGCCTGCATGTTCTCCCCATGTCTGCGTGGGTTTCTTCCGGGCGCTCCACTTCCCTCCCACAGTCAGAACGTATTGTCTCTTGCGCACTATACAGACAAAGCATACTGTTCATAGAGAAGAAGAGTGCAGAATGTAGTATTACAGTCATAGCTGGGGTGTAGAGAAAGATCAGCTTGATGTGAGGTAAGTCCAGTCAAAAGACTGAAGGTAGGGGGCAGCACAGTAGCACAGTGGTTAGCACTGATGCTTCACAGCTCCAGGGTGCTGGGTTCAATTCCTGGCTCAGGTCACTGTGTGGAGTTTGCACATTCTCCCCGAGTCTGCATGGGTTTCCTCCCACAGTCCAAAGATGTGCGGGTTAGGTTGATTGGCCACGCTAAGAAATTGCCCCTTAGTGTCCAGGAATGTGTAGGTTAGAGGGATTAGTGGGTAAATATGTAAGGATATGGGGTTAGGGCCAGAGTGGGATTGTGGTTGGTGCAGACTCAATGGGCTGAATGGCCTTTTTCTGCACTTTGGACTGTGGGAGGAAACCGGAGCACCTGGAGGAAACCCACGCAGACACGAGGAGAATGTGCAAACTCCACACAGACAGTGACCTGAACCGGGAATCGGACCCAGATCCCTGGAGCTGTGGGTTAAGGAGGAGACAAAGCGGCGTCCCTTTGAACTCAACATTATTTACTTACCCTAATATATGCATCATGCACCTTCCTCTTTTCCATTGGCCAAGGTCGGATTTGTCAGAAATGTGTCATAACCTCTGCATCCGGGTCATTGCCACCCTTTTGAACTCCGCATCGAGTATTGAAGAGAATGGTGATTTAATTAAAAAAAAACCTTCTGCTGGATTGCTTTGATTAACATGCCATCATGCAAGTTCTTTTGTTTCCATTTCCCCAAGGACCATTATCGTTCACGCTGTTTATATCAGTGATTAACCACTTGAGGACATTTAAAAATTTCTATGAAATGCATGGGTTTATGGGGATAGCTGGGATTGTTGCTGGCGCAGACTCGATGGGCCGAATGGCCTCCTTCAGCCCTTATAATTCTTCTTCTTAACAGCGTAGGAATCAGAAACTGATAGAATGGACATAACTGAGCCTGAAGGACAGCCCTTCAAGCCTGCATCACCACTCATTATGATCATCGAATTTAATATCCTGATCCCCCCCACTTCTCTCCGCATATCCCGTGACCCCTTTAGCCCCTAGAGTGAAATCTAATTTCTTCCTCAAATCACACAATGTTTTGGCCTCAACTACTTTTCATGATTTGATTTATTATTGTCACATTTATTAGCATAAGTGAAAAGTATTGTTTCTTGCGCACTATACAGACAAAGTATACTGTTCATAGAGAAGGAAAGGAGAGGGTGCAGAATGTAGTGTTACAGTCACAGCGAGGGTGTAGAGAAAGATCAACTTAATGCGAGGTAGGTCCATTCAAAAGTCTGACAGCAGCAGGGAAGAAGCTGTTCTTGAGTCGGTCGGTACGGGACCTCAGGCTTTTGTATCTTTTTCCTGATGGAGGAAGGTGGAAGAGAGAATGTCCGGGGTGCGTGGGGGGAGGTCCTTAATTATACCGGCTGCTTTTCCGAGGCAGTGGGAAGTGTAGACAGAGTCAATGGATGGGAGGCTGGTTTGCGTGATGGATTGGGCTACATTCATGACCTTTTGTAGTTCTTTGCGGTCTTGGGCAGAGCAGGAGCCCAGACCAAGCTGTGATACAACCAGAAAGAAGGCTTTCTATGGGGCATCTGTAAAAGTTGATGAGAGTTGTAGTGGACATGCCAAATTTCCTTAGTCTTCTGAGAAAGTAGAGGCGTTGGTGGGACTTTCTTAACTATAGTTAAGAAAGAAATTCTCTACGTACTCCGTGATAGTGAATTCCACACATTCACCACCCTCTGGGTGAAGAAATTTCTCCTCACCTCAGTCCTAAAAGGTTTACCCCTTATCCACAACTACGTCCCCTAGTTCTGGACTCCCCCCACCATCAGGAACATTCTTTCTGAATCTACCCTGTCTAACCCTGTTAGAATTCTATAAGTTTCTATAAGATCCCCCTCTCACTCTCCTAAACTCCAGTGAATATAATCCTAATCATTCGCTGCAAAGTGCTTTGGGATGTCTTGAGGAGGAGGTGGAAGGCGCTATACAAAGGCAAATGTTTGTATTGCCCAGCTGGTGAACTGCACACTGCTCCCTGGGGTTGGAGTCAAACGTCTCTGTGGGGGTTTTGTGTCAAGTGTTGATGTTCTGCACCCTGGGGTCATCACAGTTAGTTTCAGAAAGCTGTTTCCAGAATGTTCCATCTTCTCACAGACTTTAGCAGCTGCTGTTTTAATGTGCCTTTTTCCCAGACGATTGATATTTGAAACCTTTCTGCAGGGAGACAGGCTCTGTTCACACTGCAAATCATTCCATTTCTCACACTTCTTTCCCCCCTCTCTCCACCTCCCCTCCGCTCCCCTCCCAACCCTTCAGCCCACTGTCCTCACCCAGAGCACATCAATAAACACCCCCACCCCCTCCACCCTATCCCCCTCACCCCCTCCACCCTATCCCCCCTCACACCCCTCCACCCTATCCCCCTCACCCCCTCCACCCTATCCCCCTCACCCCCTCCACCCTATCCCCCTCACCCCCTCCACCCTATCCCCCCTCACCCCCTCCACCCTATCCCCCTCACCCCCTCCACCCTATCCCCCCTCACCCCCTCCACCCTATCTCCCTCACCCCCTCCACCCTATCTCCCCTCACCCCCTCCACCCTATCCCCCCTCACCCCCTCTACCCTATCCCCCTCACCCCCTCCACCCTATCCCCCCTCACCCCCTCCACCCTATCCCCCTCACTCCCTCTACCCTATCCCCCCACACCCCCTCCACCCTATCCCCCCTCACCCCCCTCCACCCTATCCCCCCCTCACCCCCCACCACCCTATTCCCCCTCACCCCCTCCACCCTATCCCCCTCATACCCCTCCACCCTATCCCCTTCATACCCTCCACGCTATCCCCCTCACACCCCTCACCCTATCCCCCTCACCCCTCACCCTATCCCCCTCACACCCCTCCACCCTATCCCCCTCACACCCCTCCACCCTATCCCCCTCACCCCCTCCACCCTATCCCCCCTCACTCCCTCCACCCTATCCCCCTCACCCCCTCCACCCTATCCCCCTCACACCCCTCCACCCTATCCCCCACACACCCCTCCACCCTATCCCCCTCACACCACTCCACCCTATCCCCCTCACACCCGTCCACCCTATCTCCTCACACCCCTCCACCCTATCCCCCCTCCACCCTATCCCCCACACACCCCTCCACCCTATCCCCCTCACACCCCTCTACCCTATCCCCCTCACACCCCTCCACCCTATTCCCCTCACAGCCCTCCACCCTATCCCCCCTCACCCCCTCCACCCTATCCCCCTCACCCCCTCCACCCTATCCCCCTCACCTCCTCCACCCTGTCCCCCTCACACCCTCCACCCTATCCCCCTCACCCCCTCCACCCTATCCCCTCACACCCCCTCCACCCTATCCTCCCTCACCCCCCTCCACCCTATCCCCCCTCACCCCCACCACCCTATTCCCCCTCACCTCCTCCACCCTATCCCCCTCACCCCCTCCACCCTATCCCCCTCACCCCCTCCACCCTATCCCCCCTCACCCCCTCCACCCTATCCCCCCTCACCCCCTCCACCCTATCCCCCCTCACCCCCTCCACCCTATCCCCCTCACCCCCTCCACCCTATCCCCCTCACCCCCTCCACCCTATCCCCCTCACACCCCTCCACCCTATCCCCCTCACACCCCTCCACCCTATCCCCCTCACACCACTCCACCCTATCCCCCTCACACCCGTCCACCCTATCCTCCTCACACCCCTCCACCCTATCCCCCCTCCACCCTATCCCCCTCACACCCCTCCACCCTATCCCCCTCACACCCCTCTACCCTATCCCCCTCACACCCCTCCACCCTATCCCCCTCACAGCCCTCCACCCTATCCCCCCTCACCCTCTCCACCCTATCCCCCTCACCCCCTCCACCCTATCCCCCTCACCTCCTCCACCCTGTCCCCCTCACACCCTCCACCCTATCCCCCTCACCCCCTCCACCCTATCCCCCCTCACCCCCACCACCCTATTCCCCCTCACCCCCTCCACCCTATCCCCCTCATACCCCTCCACCCTATCCCCTTCATACCCTCCACGCTATCCCCCTCACACCCCTCACCCTATCCCCCTCACCCCCTCCACCCTATCCCCCTCACACCCCTCCACCCTATCCCCCTCACCCCCTCCACCCTATCCCCCCTCACTCCCTCCACCCTATCCCCCTCACCCCCTCCACCCTATCCCCCTCACACCTCTCCACCCTATCCCCCTCACACCCCTCCACCCTATCCCCCCTCACACCACTCCACCCTATCCCCCTCACACCCGTCCACCCTATCTTCCTCTCACACCCCTCACCCTATCCCCCCTCCACCCTATCCCCCTCACACCCCTCCACCCTATCCCCCTCACACCCCTCTACCCTTCCCCCTCACACCCCTCCACCCTATCCCCCTCACAGCCCTCCACCCTATCCCCCCTCACCCCCTCCACCCTATCCCCCTCACCCCCTCCACCCTATCCCCCTCACCTCCTCCACCCTGTCCCCCTCACACCCTCCACCCTATCCCCCTCACCCCCTCCACCCTATCCCCTCACACCCCTCCACCCTATCCTCCCTCACCCCCTCCACCCTATCCCCCCTCACCCCCTCCACCCTATCCCCCTCATACCCCTCCACCCTATCCCCTTCATACCCTCCACGCTATCCCCCTCACACCCCTCACCCTATCCCCCTCACCCCCTCCACCCTATCCCCCTCACACCCCTCCACCCTATCCCCCCTCAACCCCTCCACCCTACACCCTCATACCCCTCCACCCTATCCCCCACCCCCCTCCGCCCTATCCCCCCTCATACCCTCCACCCTATCCCCCTCATACCCCTCCACCCTATCCCCCTCACCCCCTCCACCCTATCCCCTCACACCCCTCCACCCTATCCTCCCTCACCCCCTCCACCCTATCCCCCCTCACCCCACCACCCTATTCCCCCTCACCCCCTCCACCCTATCCCCTTCATACCCTCCACACTATCCCCCTCACACCCCTCACCCTATCCCCCTCACCCCCTCCACCCTATCCCCCTCACACCCCTCCACCCTATCCCCCCTCAACCCCTCCACCCTACCCCCTCATACCCCTCCACCCTATCCCCCCACCCCCTCCGCCCTATCCCCCCTCATACCCTCCACCCTATCCCCCTCATACCCCTCCACCCTATCCCCCTCACACCCCTCCACCCTATCCCCCTCACACCCCTCCACCCTATCCCCCTCACACCCCTCCACCCTATCCCCTCACACCACTCCACCCTATCTCCCCTCACATCCCTCCACCCTATCCCCCTCATACCCCTCCACCCTATCCCCTTCATACCCTCCACCCTATCCCCCTCATACCCCTCCACCCTATCCCCTTCATACCCTCCACCCTATCCCCCTCACACCCCTCACCCTATCTCCCCTCACACCTCCCTCCCTATCCTCTCACTTTCATCAACCATCCTCTCACCCCTCCCCTCCCTTCCATCTCCCCTCAAACTCCCAACTCTCACTAACCCATCCCTCATCCCTTCACCCCATCTCCCCTCAAACCTCTCACTCCCGCGCCTCCTTCCCTCCTCTCCTCACACACCCCACATTTCAGTCACCCTCCAACCCATCCCCTGCCTCCAACCTCCTCAGCCCACAGCCACCCTCACCAACCAGCTCCCTCACGCCTCCAATCCATCTCCCCTCTCACACCCTTGCCTCCTTCTCCTCCCCCACCCCCTTAACCCTCCCCACAGCCCCTGACCCCCCTCCGCATCTACTCACCCCTCCATTTCTCAAACCCTGTACCCCTCCTCCGCCCCCCCCCCCCCCCCCCTTTCTGGTTCAATATTGTCCCTGCACCATCCCTCTCCCCCCCTCATCCCTCCCCCCTCCCACCCCCCCACCCTCCCCCCCCCCCCCCCCCCCCCCCACCCCCCCTCCCCGCCGTGAGAAAATGGATTGAAATGATCCGGCCCTTTAACACCTATCGAGGAGTGAGTGAGAGAGCGCGAGGGGCTGGCTCCTCTCTGCTGTCAGTCCCAGAGTGTGGGCTGGAGGAGCTAATCGAGGTGGGGGGGAGCCTTCAGTCCCACCAGAGAGGAATACTTAATCGCGAGGAGAAAATATTTTCACGCTGAACTAAAGAGATTCTCCCTTTTGGCTGAGTGAAGATAAAAATAATCTTTGTCTGAGTGGCAGACAGAAAGTAGGTCACTGACACCTAAAGGCTTTCCATCTGTCCTTGCTGGAAAGAACAGAAAATACTGTACAGGGGTGGGTGGGGAGGGGGGGGGGTGGGGGGGAGACGGGTGGAGGGGAGGGAAATGGGCAAGGTTTCCATCCCCCCCTGCTCCACACGGCCCATCCCTGACTGGGCGAACTCGAGACGAACACCAAAAGTGCCAGATAGCAGTTGCTGCAGACACCAGATCCGGGTCCGCAGGAGGCCACTCAGCCCCTCTAGCCTATCGCTCCATTGGACATAATAAGTACCTAAGAAATAGGAACAGGAGATGGCCATCTAGCCCTTCGAGCCTGCCCCGCCATTCAATAAGATCATGGCTGATCTGAAGTGGATCAGTTCCACTTCCCCGCTTTCTCCCCATAACCCTTAATTCCCTTGTCTATCAGAAATCTATCTACCCGTGTCTTAAATATATTCAGCGAGGCAGCCTCCACCACTTCAACGGGCAGAGAATTCCAGAGATTCACCACCCTTTGAGTGAAGAAGTTCCTCCTCAACTCCGAAGAGGAACTTCTTCACTCGCGCCCCCTCAGAGATCACAGAGTAAAAATGCAGAAGGAGGCCATTTGGCCCATCGCATCTGCACCAACAACAATCCCACCCAGGTCCTATCCCCATAGCTCCACATGTTTACCCTCCCAATTCCCCTGACACGAGGGGCAATTTAGCAAGCCTGGGACAACCCTGGGACAACCTAAGATATGTTTCTACTGTTGGCAAGCCTGGTTCTACCCTGTCCTCGCCTCCCAGAGCTAGCACTGGCTCTAACTGCTCTGCAGAGTGGGCTCGAGCTGCCTGCTTCAGTAGCAAAAAATACAGCCCTTAATCTTGTTCTTGGTGTGGTTATATTAACCCCGCAGGTCAGTTTACTGTCCACCATCATCGTAAACTTGGCTTCGCTGGCGAGGTGGGCAATGTCAATTTTCACTCTTCAATTAGCTGAAAAAAAGTAAAGTAGGCTTACATTAACACTGCAATGAAGTTACTGTGAAAATCCCCTAGTCGCCACACTCCAGCGTCTGCTCAGGTACACTGAGGGAGAATTTAGCACAGCCAATGCACCCTAATCAGCACGTCTTTTGGACTGTGGGAGGAAACCGGAGCACCCGGAGGAATCCCACGCAGACACTGGGAGAATGTGCAGACTTCACACAGACAGTGACCCGAGCCGGGAATCGAACCCCGGGTCCCTGGCGCTGTGAGGCAGCAGTTCTAACCACAGTGCCACACAGTGAGCACGTGA